>PVKC010008672.1:0-27775 GCA_004027635.1 Crocidura indochinensis
TGTGTGTGTGTGTGTGTGTGTCTGTGTTTAAATGATGGTGGGAAACCTGAGTATTGGGAACATCGTAATTTTCTAGTAGCTATATATAGCATTAGTTCATGCTTTATTCCTTGTATTTTCTCCTTTCCATATAAATTGGATTTGATTTGCTCTGTTTGTTGTAACCTGATCACAACTATTAATTAACAGAATAGTGTGTTATGGTGCTCAATAATGTATCATCCAACCTAAGAAACCTTTTGGATGTCATCTTGTATCATCAAACTAAGTCTCCTAGGGGTCTTTTCTAAGAAAATTTGGTTTATGTATACACAAATTAAAATTAAACTTGGACTAACAAAATAACCCTTGAATCTAAATGTCAACATAAGAAGTTATTTTATGAAAGACAATAATTTGTTTATATAATTTAAACAATCATTTAAAAGAACAATATTCTACAGAGGATAAGAAAACTGCATAATTTAAGAATAAACTGAAGTGCATATAAGTAGTCAATATTGATTTATTGGTCTTTGGAAAATATCAGCAGTGCTCAGGGACCACTCTGGCTCTGCACTCAGAAATCACCCCAGGCAGGCTGGGAGACCGTATGAGATTTCTAGAATCTGAGATGTCGAGAATCAAACCAAGTTCTTCCCTCGTCAGCTGCATGCAAGGCAAAAGTCCTAGCATTGTGCTACCTCTCCAGCCCCTTTAGTCAATATAATCTTGTAAATTTATATGGAGTTATCCACCATCAGCCTTTCCTTTATTACCTAATTAAATCTAATTGAGTTTCATTTTCTTATACTTTATCTTCACTTGATTTACAAGATGGGTAAAATGCCATATTCCTTAGCAAATGTTATTAAATTTGCTTGCTAAGTATCATAAACGATCTCAGATTGGAAAGTAAGCAAAAGGATTAAGGTGTTTTTCCCTACATGTAGCTGATCTTGATTTGATCTCTGGTACTACATGGTGTCCTGAGAATCTCCAGAGCTGACTCCTGATTAGGGAGTCAGGAATTAGCTGTGAGCCTCAACAGGTGTTCTCCAATCCCCATCCATCTCTCCATCAAAAAAGAGCATCCTACTCAAGTTTTAAAATAAAAAGCCAAAATAAAACTTGATTAAACTAAAAAAAAAATCTTGAAAAATAACAGTACTTGGGCTGGAGTGATAGTTCAATAGAGCAGTGTGCTTGTCTTCACAAGCTAAAACATTATAGAGCAGGGATTTGTTTGTTTGTTTTGTTTTGTTTTTATTTTGGGTCACACTTGGCAGTGCTCAGGGGTTACTCCAAAGGAATTTGTAAGCAATCTCAAAAGAAGTTAATAGTAGAACCCATAGAAGTGTATCTGTACTGTATTGGTCTTTGTATTTTCTTAAAGATGGAATTTGCAGCCTGGGCATGGCAGATTGAAAGTTCTAAGCAGAATACATGAAGGATTTCATTCCCTTTTTAGCTGTATATTGTATTCTCTTGTTTGGGTGGCTGTAACATAGTTCTTCTAAGCCTGTGTGTAGCAGTTAGGTAAGTTAAGTAACAGTTCTCATCTGATAAATATTTTCAATAATTCTAGAAAGTTCTTATTTAGTATTTTGTACTAAACTTCAAAAAAATTTTAATTGAGTTCATGACTTGTCCAAAGATTAAATGCAAATATGTTTATGGTTTTCATATTTTGAAATAATCCCTAACTCGAAAGGTATCATCTACAGAAAAAACACTTTCATAATTAAAGTTAATTAAGATCAAACAAATTTAATGCCGCAGAATGATTACTTTTTAAAATACTTTATAAGTAGTTTAAGTAGCAGACAATATTTTTAAGAATTTTTTTGTAAAAGGCATTTCAGAGCAAAGATTTTATCACTACCTTCTTTTTTTGTTAGAACTTGACTTACATCTCCATAAAAATAATTTGCCTTTTCAACCTTAAATTCTCCTTGATGACTGCATCTGAATATGAACCATTTGTTCTTTTGACTAGCTATTGAAGATTCTAATTTTTAATATTAAAAATATAAATCAATGTGACTGAAAACAAATATAACATTCAAGCTTCTTTTACATTTTAATGTGCAATTGTAATCACAAACATCACTTTCATCCATTAGACTACAATTCTTTACCTGAAAAAAACATATTTGAGAATAACCAGTAGGTAACTTATATATTTAAAACTTAATAAATCTATGTTCTGTTGTTCATAAGTATTTATTATCTTTTCTAAATTTTTAAATCTGAAAGAATAGGAACTAGATATTTTCCAAATTATACTAACTTCTCATTATGCCAGATAATGTTTGAAAACTAAGACTAGAGGATAGGAGTTATGGAACAGAAGATATAGGGTACTTGCCTTGCACACAGTAGATCTTAAGTTGAATGCCTAGATCTGCGTATGGCTCCCCAACCCTCATCAGAAGTGATCCTTAAGCAGAACCAGAATATAAAAAATGATGGTGGTGGTAATTGAAAATAAAGAGAAAATTTTATTAACCTAGGACTGAATTCCCAACTGAAGGATGAGTTTCAGATCTGTGTGAGTAAATACACTAACCATACATTTTTGCTTTAATCTCTTAAGGAAATAACAATTAAGTCAAGTTATTATTTATTAATTTATACAATGTGATTAGTAATTCCTAAATTATAATTTATTTCTGAACAACTAAGAGGAATAAAACATAAGAAACATTTTAAATATATTTAATATTTTTTGAGAGGGTTTTTTTTTTGTGCCACAACCAAAACACTCAGGGGTTACTCCTAGCTCTGTATTCAAAAATCACTCCTGGCTTGGAGGATCATATGAGACGCTGGAGGGATCAAACCCAGGTCCATTCTGGCTAAGTCGCGTGTAAGGCACACATCCTAATATTTAAATATTAAATGTATTTAATATTCTTACCCAATATTTTCATTTATAAATATGTTAAACATATGTAAGGGAACAGTATTCAATTAACTAGATACCATCACATCCTCTCCCAACTTCCATCACAAAGGCGAGTTTAAAGCTTTGTTGGAGATATTTATTAAAAATAAAAAGAAATTGCCAACTATCTCATTATCACTACCATATTTTCATGATAGTTAAACCAAAAATTAATTAAGGCAAAATTTAGATATATATGAAAAACTGAATTATATTTAATTTTATTGCATTATTATAAGCAAAGAATTTCTAGTCAATAAATTCGACTTATACTTTGAGTTACTAACTGAAATAGGCAGGCAGGTAGGGAAAGAAACTCCTCCCCAACACACACCTCTCATGCAATGAGTTCTTGTGAGTAATAAAATCAATTATTCCTAAGGCTCAAGGTTTTTCCTTCTCTGGGCCCATCCTTGACACAGATCACTCAGGGAGTGTAAACATCAAAAGGTGAATTGCACTCCTGAAAAGAAATTGTATTTGCCAGAAAAGCCCGCTTTGAGTAGTCACAATTCAGCTGACCTCTTTGTATGGATCGTCTGGCTATAATTTCATATGCGACTGTGATATTTCACTCTTTCCCTTTAAGAAATCAGGCCTCAGTACTTTCTCCTTCAGACAAAGGAAGACAGTATCAGATTCCTGCTAAACACTCCTTCACTAACCAGTCTCTCTGACCTGCGCAATCCTGGTGCCAAGGATGTTTTTCTCAATAATTCAAACTCAGGATGAAAGCAATTTTCAGTTTTTCCCCAAAACTCTAAAGCATTTTTCTCTCTTCCCTGATAATCACTAGTCTGTGTACTTGAGGAATTTCCCACTTCTCTAGCTCCCTCTTCATTACCCAAAACAGAAATCTACCCACAACAAACTCCTTTTCACATTCAGCATCTGCTTCTTAAACTTGTAGATTTTAGCTAGGTTCTTCCATTGTGCTCCCTCAACTTCCTCCTATCTTCTTTGATCCCCCAAGAAAATTACTCTGCGTTCCAAAGTTACTTTATAAGTCTCAGCTGAATCATTACATTTGTCCTCATCTCTATAGATGTGGGTCCCCATTCTTTGCGTGTGGTATTTCATTTTTCTACAATAATATTTCCATTTCTTCAGTCTACTCGCGTCCCACTCTCTCCCCGTGGAAAGGTTCTCGAAACTCATGAAGAAGGAACTGTCTAGAGATGCGACAGACTGCAACAGATCCTGATTCCAGTTTAAGATCTTATCAGACCTTAGTTTTCTGAGGTTAAAGTGAATTAATAAAAGTCCTAGACATGAGAGACTCACTTTCCTGAAGGAAGTATAGCTCACAGTCCACCTCAGCTATTCTGGGATGGCATAAGTGGATAGAGAGAAAATGGTAGATTATAATTGGAGCTTTCAGCCTCAGAACAGTGATAATAGTATCACTAACCATTAATAAATTACTTTTTTGCTTGTTCGATTTAGGGTCATGAATGTGATGTGTAGGGCTTACTCTTGACTCTGTTCTCAGGGATCACTCCTGGTGGTGCTCAGGGAACCTCATTTCATTCCAGAGAATGAACAAGGAATGGTCAATATAAGGTAAGTGTATTCATCTTTTTATTTTTTCATTGACACCAATACTGATAATTTCTAAGGTATATTAGTGGCTTGAGAAGCTCTGGGCATCAGAAATTTAAATTTTATAACAAAATAGCACTATTTTTAAATGCATTATGCTCTCTCTCTTTTTTTTTTTTTTTTTTTTTTTGGTTTTTGGGTCACATCTGGCAGCACTCAGGGGTTACTCCTGGCTCCATGCTCATAAATTACTCCTGGCAGGCACGGGGGACCATATGGGGCACCGGGATTCGAACCGATGACCTTTTGCATGAAAGGCAAATGCCTTACCTCCATGCTGTCTCCCGGGCCTCACATTATACTCTCTTAACACAGGAGATTGAATACTCGAATAAAAATTATTTAGAAGGAGATAGGAATTACATAATTCCAGAAATGATAAACAAATGATTTAGTTTCTAACTAAGAATTTCTTATTTACCCATTTTCATGTACTATCTTAGGTAACTCAAAACTGTTGGGTTTGTATATATCATCTCTAACTGCACCCAGGGCTGCAGGTAAAACACAGGACAAGCTTGGATCTAATTAAATGTTAGAGTTTGTTCCAGTTCCCAGATTTAGTTTGGATGAACTCCAAAGAGGAAATAACTTCAAAATCGCTGTCTTCATTTCAGGCTAAAGAAAAAAATGCTGATGTTGAAGGAGGACATTAGCAAACAAAGGAAAGGAATGCAAAACAACTCTGCACAATTTAGAATAAGAACAGACTACCTCACCATGATTGAATTTAGCATCACAAAGCTACGACTATCTACAATCTAAAAGATCTGCAGAAACAGCAGTTCAGAAAATTAGAGACAAAAGAAATGTGAGGTCTGGGAAGAGAGTGAAAAACAGTGTTCATAAATAAAGCTCAAACTGAACAGTGATCTCACAACTCTTCTGATTTCTATGTGAAGTTCTAAATCTATCATGATCATGAGTATGTTTGATGATAGGACCATATGGAGAAATAAAGGAAAACTAAAAGCATGTGAATGGGCTCCAGTCCTAGACAGAAGGAACTATTTTGGATAAAATATATTAGAAATCATCCATAAGAAAAGAACCATCTAGAAACATAGCTGATAGGTGAGGAGAGGGCACATATGGAACTAAATTGTGAGGAACTAATCTTTGACTACTAATATCCAATACAAGAATTTAACTTGTCTTTATTTATTTATTTATTTATTTATTTTTGGTTTTTCAAGCCACACTCCTTTGATGCTCAAGGGTTACTCCTGGCTAAGTCCTCAGAAATTGCCCCTGGCTTGTGGGGACCATATGAGATGCCAGGGGATCAAACTGTGAACTGTGGTCGTGATCTTTCCTTGGCTAGACCTTGCAAGGCAGACACCTTACCTCTAGTGCCACCTCGCTGGCCCCTAACTTGTCTATTTAAAACAACAATATTCATTAGAAGGATTTTGCTATGACAGATAAAACAAACTATTAGCATTACATTATTAGCAGTCTGTGTAGAATAAGTAATGGGAAATGTGAGAATCAAACTCTTTGAGTTTACAGCTCATAAATGTTCATTCTCAATAGAATGAGAGCTCTCACTTTTTGGGGGGTGGTCTTTCTGAGCCAGGCCTGTTGCCACTCAGGGCTTACTCCTGACTGTGCATTCATAAATTGCTTCTGGTAGGGTCAGGGAACTCTATGGAATGCCAGGGATTGAGCCCAGGTAGGTCTACCTAGTGGCTGAGTGCAAGGCAAATTCCCTAGTATTATTGCTACAGTCCTCATGTTTTTTTTGTTTTTGCTTTGGGGCCACACCTGGTGATACTCAGGGGTTACTCCTGGCTATGCATTCAGAAATCTCTCTTGGCTTGTGGGACCATATGGGATGCAGGGGATTGAACCCTGGTCCATCCTGTGCAAAGCAGATGCCCTACCTCTTGAACCATCGCTCTGCCTACACCAGCTCTTCACTTTTTTATTTTTAATTTTCTTTACTAAGAGCTAACTTATGAAAAAAAGTTAAAGGCATGTAAATATTTTTGAATTGCTTTGTGAATAATATTTTTAACATATTGATGTCTACAATGAAATAAAGCAAAGTAATGTAAATAAAATGGCAATAATTGTTGAGTTTGGAATTCTACTCTTACACATTAATAGTTTCTTTCAATTTAACAAATTTCAATATTAAAATTAAATATTTAATTAAAGAATGTACCTTCTATTGATATTTAGATGATATTAAATGATTGAAAGGTAACACATAGCTATGCTTTCATGATTCAGTAATTAAAAGTAGGTCAGAATTACATTGATGCATAGGACAATTAATATGATCATGTGTTACCAACATCAACGTGTATGTGATAGAAAAGACAAGAAAAAACGTGTAGAAGATGCCTTGTCTAAATGATATTAGTAGGCAATTCTAATAATATACCTCAAATATATTGTATAAACCCAAGTCATGCGTTTATCTCAAGACACATGTGTGGAGAAATACAACAGCTCTCACTCCTATGGACATGTACACAAACATCAAAATCAAGTTTGTGAGCATCACAACCAAGTATGTGTGATTGTTGGTCATTGCAATGAAACTTTTTAAGGGAAGAGAGGGAATATATTTTAAAAATAAAAGTTAAGTAATAATTAAGAATTTACCTAGAAAGAAATAAGCAACGTGACATACCAGCTAGTGGTCTTCAAACATTTCTGAAGTAGTTTCCTTAATCAGGTAAATATGAAGATGACAAAGTTGAAGTGTATATTATTTTTGGCTTTCCCAGGAAATATTTCCCTAAGATATGGTCTGACATACTGTATTTACTTGGAAGCATTATGATTATTATTTGAGAGAGAAAGGGAAAGAATTGGCAATAGACAAATAAAGGGAGTTTTTAATACCAAACATTTCTTAGTTCACTCCAAGTGGTGTTCTAAAGCTGTCATGAACCATAGATTTGTCCCTGGCAGGAGCAAGAAGGTAGAGATTTATAAATGTCAAATAGTCAATTGGATGAAACTCAGAGAGAGGTCCTGACCAAGTGCAAGATGGCTCTCTTCATCTTAGGAGAATTTCTAGAGGAGGCTGATATCTCAGAATTAATAGCTGACAGTATTTCCAGCAATTGCCTGAGAAATTGATCCTTTGGTCCTAAAGGTTAATGCAGTTGTATCCACTAATGTGGCCCTTTGCACCACTCTGACTCATTTAGCAGAAAAAAAGGAGCAAGAGAGAGAGAGAGAGAGAGAGAGAGAGAGAGAGAGAGAGAGAGAGAGAGAGAGAGCATATGCTGTGTACAGTTGGGCATCTTTTCTTAAACGGGACTTTTAAGAGGGAGGTAAGTGTGAATAATGATGGTTTCTATAAACCTTGAGAGCACAACACATATTCATCTTCTGTCCCTTCCATTCTCTATTTTAGGTCCCTTTCACTCTTACCTCTTCCAGTCTAAATGGCTTATTTGGCACAATGAAAATGAAACAGTTCTCTATCCCTAAAAGCTTTGAATCTCAGCACAAGTTGCTCAAGATGTGGGCTATAGTACTTGTCCTTTTACAATTAAAATACAAGTGGGCAGATTGAGAAATATACTTTAAAGTGAATTTGGTACCAAATACTTTCCTTTTTCAATGGCATAACAACAGTCTTACTTTCTCTTGATGACCAGGCTCAGCTCTGTCCTACAGAACAATAATTCACTTCCTTGTTTTCTATTTCCTTGACATAGGATGAAAACTGTGAGAATTAAAGTATGCAGTTCAAAGTTCAGTCTCCTTTTGGGTGGAAATGTTTTCTGGAATAAAGCAGGATATTGAAACCTGTAGTATGCAGTTGTAGAACAAAGAAGCACTTTCTCTAAGAGTCTGGGGAGTAAATAACGGTAAAGGGGGCTTTCTACTTCTACTGCTTGTTTTTTGAGATTGTATGGTCTTTCTTTTTTATTTTTATTTATTTATTTATTTATTTATTTTGGTTTTTGGGCCACACCTGGAGATGCTCAGGGGTTACTCCTGGTTATTTTCTCAGAAATAGCTCCTGGCAGGCACAGGGGACCATATGGGACACTGGGATTCTAACCAACCACCTTAGGTCCTGGATCGGCTGCTTGCAAGGCAAATGCCACTGAGCTATCTCTCCGGGCCCATGGTCTTTCTTTTGTAAGTAGACCCTCATACAGATACTACTGATTTAGAAAATGATTGTGTTTAGGAGAAAACTGCCTTTTTATGATATAATCTCCCAATTGTCACCTAAGCTGTTTCAGGCACACTTTTTTCAGTGTAAACAGATGAGAAGTCTGATTGTAGTGAGTGATAACATAACTGGACAGCATGTTGTTGTACCAGTGGTGATAAAATAGGTTGTTGATCTGATGAAAGATTACGTGTGATCTACTTACAATTAATCTATCTAAAAATCACTGGCACAGTGCCACTTGAGAACATTGGGAATGGTACATCCTTGACCTAGCAAGATTAATTAACCTTGCAAGATTAATTAAAATCACTACAGTGAGTTGATTTGCCACCAAATGATCAGTTGTTTTACAGAGACCCGTAGTGTAAAAAGTCTCCATTGCTGCTTTCTCTTTCTAGAAAGTTGTTCATTGGATGCAAAAGAAAGATAGGATTTGATTAAAAGTGACTGTTCACTATCATGTTTCACAATAATGGAGACACTAGATAATTTAAATATATAGCTTTTAAATGTATCACTTTTCCATGATGGATTATCAATTATGTATATGTCTGTCTCTCAAAGTTTCAACAATATTTTTCTACCTGAAGTCTTTTTTCTCCCAATATGACATATGATACTGATATATGGTACATGACCCTTACAAAGTTATTGTTGGTGTTCTACTACTAGTATATTTATATTATAATTGTGGGTCACTTTTATTCCATGTCAAAAGAAAGGCCATTGCACTGCCCAAACTTCTGTTCAATGAGAAGATATTCTAGCAGTGCTGAACTTTAAGTCTGTTGTTGTATTGTATTGTCTATTGTAGCTACATTCTAGTCTTTTTACTTCCTTATACTGAGCCCATTTTCCTATGTTCAGTCCATTTGTTCAATGTGAACCATGGTTTTCCAATTCACTTTCCTTCTTTTCAAATATGTCATTCTGCTCCCATTAAATTATCTGGAGAGCAGTATTACTTTAGCTACTATCTTCTCATAATAGAGCCACTATGTTAAAAACAAAACAAAAGTACTTCAGGGCAGGAGTGGGAACATAGTGGTAGGGCGTTTGTCTTCTATATGACTAACCCAGGGCAGGCATGAATTTGATTCCAGCATTCCATATGATTCCCTGAGCCAGGAATGATTTCTGAGTGCTGAGCAAGGAGTATCTCCCGAGTGCTGCTAGGTGTGGGGCCCTCCAAAAAAAATACATCAGATTAAATACTAAAATACATATTTTGAAAAAAAAAAACAGAAAAGTCTAGTTGACTATACTTTGCTTAGTTATGTAGTAAGTCATATTTTAAAATATTTATATGACATAAATATATGAATATTTCTGTTCATTTTATTCAAGGTCTCTTTCTCTCTATATCTAATACTATATCAGAAAGCCAAAAAGATACTGAAATACACATCTTTTTGTTTTGTTTTTCTCGTTTGGGGTGGTTATACCTGTCTGTGCTCAGGGATCATTCCTGGTGGGGCCCAATGAACCACATAGGCGCCAAGCATAGACACTGGATCAATCACATTCAAATAAATCAATCTACTTACTCACAAATTAGCCTATTTAATAAAAAACATTATAAAATCTGACAAATAATATCTAAAGTATTTAGAATTCTGTTTATTTTCTCTACATTATTGAATGCATGAAATATATTTATAAAGATATTCATTCCATCAACTGAATCATTTCTAGGCCTTTAAGCTGATTGATACTATTTATTTTACTAAGAGTAGATTTCTGAATCTTTGATCCATAGTAACCCCTGAGCGTCACCGGGTGTGGCCCAAAAACCAAAAAAAAAATTATCATAGTTATATTATACTTTCCATATTTATATTGATGTATGTTGGAGGTTGAACTTGTTTTTGATATATAGTTACATTACAATTGATACAGCATTGATAGGATACCAGTTTGCCTTGTCTTAATCTGACAATTATCAGGAAGTAGTAAGTTGACACAGTAAGACAATTCACTTCATTTGATTTCCTCCACTACAAGATTACAGTTTTGCATTACTGTTTTGAGTGCAAAGAATAATTTTACCCAGTTTTTTAGCTCTTAAGTTGGCAAAGTATAGAGGACCCCTTTAATCCACTTAACTGAAAACTTTAAACTAGAAAATAAAATATAAATGTGTTTGCCACCAAAAGTAAAAGAACAAATGTAAAGAAATATTTGAAAATTCTTTATATATGCCTTAAGAAAAAACTAATCAGTGGAGGAATGCATAATGTTCCACAATTGAAAGATTCAGAATTATATATGTGTCAAGCACCACCAGTTTTATTTGTGTTTTTAAATAATTTTATTTAGAGCTCCAATAGTTTTAAAGATAAAATTTTACTAGAATTGTTCTAAAGAAAATGGTAAAGAAAAAGGGCATGCATCAGGACTTTCTTGAGAAATTACAAGATATTAAGACTTAATTTTTTAGAAGGTAAGAGAGTAGAATATATATAAGAGAAATCAAAGAGATCAATGGAAAGGCAAGACCCATGCATATGTGGACATCTGATTTATGACAAGAATTGTATTGCATTGTATTAAAAATGAATTATTCATAAAAGATTTTGAATGAATTAAAACCTTTTATGAAATAAATGAAACATCACTTTCATCTGAGACAGTCATAAAAATCTATTTTATGTTGATTGCATATCTAAAGTATAAAAGAAATACTAACATTAAAGATATTAGAATATGTTAAAATTTCCCCATGAACTTTAGTTTTTCCAGCCAATGCTTAGGAGACATGGGGTTTCCTCTCTGTTATTATTGTCCAACTGGGCCAGATGGTTCTTGTGGTGGCTTGATGATGTGATGCAAATGACCAATTGTTGCCAGAGATCACTGGAGATAATCCTGTTGATGTTCAGGATTATCTAAACCTTTATCCAAGGATGCTTAATAGAACATGTGGTGTCAAAGATCAACTTCAGGCTGTGAAGGCACAGGAAAGGCATGGGTTCTAGTCTTTGAAGTTTAGGCCTTTCTTATGAATTTGGGTTAGGCAATCATCTAATACCCTTGTACATCAAATATTATAAAATTAAGTAATATAAAGATTAAATGATTCTATTAATAAAGAACTATTAAAAGAATAAAATATACAATGAATAAAGTATTTTCTTGTGCATGTAAACTACATACTCTTATACCCAAATTTTCTTTACCACACCTAGTGATGCTCAGGAGTTATTCCTGGCTATGAGCTCAGAAATCGCTCCTGGCTTGGGGGGACCATATGGGATGCTTGCAATCGAATCCAGGTCAGTGCTGGCTCAGCTGCCTGTAAGGCATACACCCTACAGCTGTGCTATTATTCTGGCCCCTGTTATATCCAAAGTTTTTAAAGAACTCCTAGTGACCAAAAAAGATTAACTTCAATCATAGGCTTGAAGCCTGCAGGTCCCTGAGTGAAAACTTCTTTTTTCATTTAGCACTGCATATCAAATGAGGGGATTCCATGTCTCTATAATGTTACTGGGCTTGTGCTTAGAACAAAAGGAAGGAAAACAAATTTTTAGTTTTAAACATCAAGTTAAAGCAGTGGTCCTCAAAATACGGGCCACATACTGTATTTGTTCCCATTTTGTTTCTTCACTTCAAAATAAGATATATGCAGTGTGCATAGGAATTTGTTCATAGTTTTTGTTTTTACCATAGTCCAGCCTCCAACGATCTGAGGGACAGTGAACTAGCCCCCTGTTTAAAAAACTTGAGGACCCCTGGTTTAAAGAAAGCATACAGCCTAAAAAAAATTGCTGGTAGACTAGACCATGGAATTAGTAAAAACTAGTACACAAATATACTATAAATTTGCAAAGCTAATCAAACATTAATAGTGGGGGAAATCATGAGAAACTCTAATACCTATCAATATGGGAAAAATAACAATGACCCACCACCACATTTAAAAGTATGGTATTATTTCGTTATTAGTATTGAGTGAAATATGTAAAGATAAATATTGTATAATTTATTTCATAAAAGTTTTAAATAAAGAACCTGATTATAATTTTGACACTGGATCAAGGTTTACATTTTACAACAAATGAAATGTAGTAAAAGGAAGTCAGCAAAAGAAGACTTGGCTCTCTATAATCTTAGTTTTTGGAATGTGTCAAAATGAGAAATGTTCATACTGGGACCTTTCACTGCCCAGTCTAGTTATTGATTTATATACTTTCTATGTGTCTATTAGACTTAGGTTAATCAGTATATATAAGAGAAAGAAGGAACAAGAGAGAGTAGGAATCAAGGGAGAATACTTTTCTGTACAAAAAATGAATTACATAGAAGTGATTCACAAATTGGCATGCAGAAGAGATTTTAAAAGCCTCACATATTGACTTTCTACATTTTCAGTGTACTAGGAATAAAGAAAAGCTCTCCAAAAACTTCAAAACTGAACAGTGCAAAAACAGGTCAGCTCCAAAGAGCAAGGATAAGACGGCATTTTTTTAATCAGTCATGTATTATGTAATATAAAGGCAGACTAACCTCAAATTTCTAAAGAGAATTTTTTGCATCGTAAAGTTTCTACAGATTTCATCATTTGGAAATACAAGATCAATTCAGTTTTGCTAGTGATGGCATTTCAAACAATCTTTTGTGCAACTTTTGAAAGGCAGTTATTTTTAACTGCTAAAAATATAAGTAAATCATAACCAGAAGCCAGAAATTGTAAACCACAAAAGGAAAATTATTAAAGAACACATCAAAATAAAATACAGGATGGTGAAAACAAAGTCGTATTTACTTGTTTGTTTATTTGTTTTAGGGCCACAGTCAGCAGTGCTCAGTGTTTCTTACTGGTTCTTGCACTCGGGAATAACTGCACTACAGGAAGTCCTGCACTCTTGGGAGCTTTGTTTCTTGTACTGTCTGAACTGCTACAAATAATACCAAAGTTGAGGTGGCTTATAGACAACACACACTTCTTTTTCACACTTCTAGAGTTTAGAAAGTTCAGGTTGAAGGAAATCCAGTCTAGTGAGAGCCCTAATACGAAACTTGTTAGTCACTTCTTCGGAATTCTCACATGTGTGAGTGACTGATTGAAGAATCCTCTGTAATCTTTTGTTATTCCCTTCTCCCAACATCTTGAGAGGCAGTCCACATCTAGGAGGGGTCTTTGGCTTCCTGTTTTGCTCACCTTGAGAGAGAGAAGGTGAATTGTGGTAGAGAATTCAGAGAGGAATTCAGCAAGGGAGATGGAGAAAGAAGAGACAGATTTGAATGCAAGGCTATTTATGGAGCAGGCTTAAAAGGTTTAAAGCTTAGAAGCTACACATGGTGACAAGAGCCTTAATAAAGCTTCATGTCTCCTGAAACCTGACTGCCTGTGGATCATTTCTTTATGGCTATTCCGAACCATCAGACTTGCTCGCTGGAGGAAGTTGCTGGCAGAAAAGGGCCTCTCTCTCCATCCCACCATCATCCAGCCCCATCCAGGACTCCATATTAATATATGCTTTTCAACAAAATTTCAACATACTTTAAGGTCATTTTTAATGAGGTACTTTGATAACAGTATTGTTTCTCACACTTCTCATCCTAACACTACACCCACACTAGAAAGACTGATTCTCTCTACCATGAATTCCTTCCACCACCCACCATAGTAGGTAGATTGTCTTGAAATTGGACATGGCCAACCTACATTTAATCCTCAGCACCCTTATGGTTCCTCAACCTGCCAGGAGTGATTTGTGATCATAAAACCAGGAGTAACCACTAAAGGCCACATCATAGATATACTTATAATGATCCTTTACTTATTACTGCAGACACAGTGATTTCTAAAATATAATATTTTCAAATCTAAAACCAGTATTTCCATTTAGATTAAAATACTTTTATTTTATTCAGATTCTCCTTAGTTATTTAAATGACTTTTATTAAAATTTATATTTGTGAATGTATCTATTTTATCTATATCTTAAAGCTTAAGTGTATTGTCTCCTCTTCTGTTCCTCTACTCCACCTTTTCTTTTTTTCTTAGTAATTTTATTGTGACCAAAGTGAATTACAAATCTTTCACAGTCATATTTTAGATACATAGTAACATTGAATCAGGGACATTCCCAACACCAGTGTTGTCCTCCCTCCACCCCTATTCCCAACATACATTACATATACCCCCTTCTTTGCCCCCTGGGCTGCTAGTATAAGTGGTCCCTTCTGTGTCTAGCTTGTTGTAGATTGGGTATCAATTCTGTTGTCCTTGGCTTTGGTGTTTAAGTTTGATCACTTTTTGATATCTACTCAATGGTCATACAACTGTTCAGTCTTGGTACCATCTTTTTATTTTCCTCCTCAATTTATGAGGCAGAACAAGAACAATGGTTAAACTTGAATTTAACCATTCAAGTCAAATCATTATGTTTTAAGGGAAAAAAAAGAAAAGAACAAAATCCCCCCAAAAACGCCACGGGAGAAGTACATCTAGAGCTTATAAATATCAAAAAGAGAAGAAAAACCTAACAACAAGACAAAAAACACAAAAAACAAAAACAGAAACAAAACAAAAACAAACAAAACCAGTCAAACAAGAAAACAAACAAAACAAAACTACAATGCCAAAAAAAAAAAAAATCAAACAAAACACCTGAAAAGCACCACAACAATATAAACAATCAAACAATAACCACAAACCCAAGATAAAAAGGAAAAAAAATTATGCTTCTTTTTTTTTTTTTTTTTGGCATAGGCACAGTAAATATTGGGGAGATTACAAAGGAAATTCCTTGGCCTAAGAGATACAAGGTTTCTCCTACCTTGAAACAGACTGTCATAGGAATAACTACAGGCTCCATACATGCTCTTTTTCACTCCCTGTGGTCTTTTTATGGTGCCATGAACTTCGCTCAGATGTGGATGATAAAAGCAGGCCAAATCACCTTTTCTTTTTTATTTTGAAAAGTAAGACTATTAACTTAACATTTAGAAAATCTAGGAAAAATAAAAACAAAAAACTAAAATAAAACCCTAAAGAAAAATTTAAATTACTCATATTAATAATAGTAAAATTAGAATAACTTGGAACAAATATATAATATAAGATAATTGAATTTTTCTTGATGCTAGGAAAATTTCTTTGTGTTATTCTTATTCTGATATTGAATTATAGAGAAGATAATAAATTAAAGAAGGAAACGTCTTTTAATTGCTTTTTTTAAGCATGAAATATTTATAAAGTAAGATTTAAGAGCCTACTGGCTTTCAACCTTCAGATATTCCCTGTGAGTGGTGAGAATTATAGCACAGTGATAGGGCATTTGCCATGCACTCAGATGACCTGGGATGACCTGGGTTCAATTCCCATCACATCCTATAGTCCCCAGAGCCTGCCAGGAGTGATGGAGTGATTTCTGAGCACAGAGTCAGAAGTAACCCCTGAGTGCTGCTGAGTATAGCCCCAAAACAAAAACCAAACCAAAAAAAAGCAAACAAAAAAGGTTTTACCTGAGAAAAATTAAATATATATTTAATATATATTTAAACTATGAAGTTGAGTGTCTATATATTTTCTCTTATATATAGTATATATAATTTTGGAGGATACTGCCTCTGTTTCTAAAGATATAGTCCTATCTATGTGCTCAGTGATAAGCCCCTGCATTACTCAGAAGACCATCTTTGTTTCCAGGGATCAAACCCAGAATGAACACAAGCAAGTTAAATGTGCTAACTGTTGTACTACTCGTCTAGCCCAAAATGCAAAATTATTCTTAAGGAAGAAGATATTTAATATGATTAAAAATATAGACATCTAAATATGTTTAAAAATTAAGTAGTCAAAAAGGGAACTCAGATCAGACCTCCATCTAACACCATTGCACAAAGGTAAAATCAAAATGGATAACAGATCTTGGTATGAGTCCCCCAAACCATAGAGTATATAGAAGAAAATATGGATAAAACATTCCATAGCATTGAGACTAAACACATATTCAAGGAGGAAACATCACTGTACGAACAAGTGGAAGCAGAGATAAACAAATGGGATTACATTAAATTAAGAAGCTTCTGCACCTCAAAGGAAACATTAAGTAGGACACAAAGGCCACCTTCAGAATAGGTGAAGCTATTTACCCAATACCCATCACATAAGGAATTAATATTTAAAACATACAAGGTTTGAAAAATCTAGAGGGGGTCAGGTGGTGGCGTTGGAGGTAAGGTGCCTGCCTTGTCTGCCTGCACTAGCCTAGGACAGACTGCAGTTCGATGCCCCGGTTCCCATATGGTCCCCCAAGCCAGGAGCGACTTCTGAACGCATAGCCAGGAGTAACCCCTGAGCGTCACTGGGTGTGGCCCAAAAACAAAAACAAAAACAAAAACAAAAAAAAAAAAAGAAAAAAGAAAAATCTAGCACCATCCAAAAAAGGGCAGAAGAAATAAACAGACATTTCCTCAAAGAAGAAATACAGATGGCCAAAAGGCACATTAAAAAATGCTCTCACGGGGCCCGGCGGTGGCGCTGGAAGTAAGGTGCTTGTCTTACCGCGCTAGCCTTGGACGGACCGCAGTTAGATCCCCGTGTCCCATATGGTCCCCCAGGCCAGGGGCGACTTCTAAGCGCATAGCCAGGAGTAACGCCTGAGAGTCATTGGTTGTGACCCCCCAAAAAATGCTCTTACTAATAACAAGAAAAATAGGGTTGGCGCGATTGTGAGAAGAAAGTAACTCTCATTCACAGCTGGTGGGAATGCTGTCTAGTCTAGACTTTTCTAACATGGATGGACATGGAAACTATTATGCTGAGTGAAATAAGTCAGAGGGAGAGAGATAGAAACAAAATAGTCTCACTCCTCTTTGGGATTTAAGAAAAATAAAAGACATAATTGTAATAATACCCAGAGACTATAGAGACGAGGGCTGAAAGGACCAGGCCATAATATGAAGCTTACCACATAGAGTGGTGAGCGCAGTTAGAAAAATGACTGTGCTAAAAACTATCATGACATTATAGTGAATGAGAGTAATAGAATGTCAGTTCTGAAGATAGACTGTGAGCAGGTGGGGGAAAAGAGAGATTTGGAGAATTGGTGGCAAGAAGGTTGCACTGGTGAAGTGTGGGTGTATATTTTATAAATGAAACCCAACTACGAAAGTGTTTGTTACCATAGTGTTTAAAGATATTGTTAGAAAAAAGAAAAATTAAGAATTCCAGAAGTAATCATGAATGGATAAAAGCAAATTTTAATACTGTAGTCAGTAACTGAAATTTCAAAGTACACTTATCGTTTTATAAAGTATTTACAAAATATTGACAGAAATCCTAAATGTGATTTAAAATTGTGTGAACACCAAGTTAGATAGAAATAAAATACATGAATTATACCCTCCTCTTTAATAATGGGAATAAAGAATGGTGGAAAATGCTAATGCCTTATGAGAGAGCTATCTGTGTATCTGTTTATGAATTATATTTATTACCATTAAAATAAACTGGAACAGATATGGTTAAATGCAGTTGTTTCTTGAACGTTGTAGGTTGTAACAGGAGCTGGAACTATTGGTTTTAAAATAATATTCCTAGAAGTTACTTTTTAACATATTTAAAAATAATTAGCTTAATAAGATAAAATAGTGGGACGAGAGAGATAACACAGTGGTGGGGAGTTTGCCTTCAATGTGGCTGACCCTGGGAGAGACCCAGTTTGATTCTCGGTATCCCATATGGTCCCCCAGCCTGCCTGGGGAGATTTCTGAGGGCAGAGCCAGGAGTGATGGCTGAGTGTGGCCCAAACCCAATAAACAAAGAAACAAAGTTTAAAAAAAGATGAAATATTTCAATTATCTTCATTCCTATAGTTTTCCTTTGAAATAGTCTTAATTTAATACAGAAATAACTAATAATGAGACAAACTTCAATTTACTCTTAATTGAACTAGTTCATTATATTTTGATTCAATACTTTTTTTTAATTTTTTTGTCCTATTGGGTATTTTTTGCACCTTTTGACTTGGAATCTAATACTTTTATTCATATCAATTGGGCATTAGTGTGGGTAAAAACATGTTCAGGACTATTAGCCAAAGTCAAAAGATAAGAGCTAACTGGTGATGACTTTTTAATTGATTGTAATTTAAGTCTACCTTTCTATTTTGCTTTTTTATTTTTTTACTATAATATACTCTATTTCCATATATTTATGTGAAAAAAAAAGAATTTGGAACTTAGTCTGGGTAAATGCTTACTCCTGCTTCCACCCCACTGCCTGAGATGGTGGTAATCCACAGAGATTAAATGATGTCCTTTCTTATCATATGTTTTAGCATTTACTATTTTATTATTTAGAAATAACTTTTTTTTAAAAATGTCCGCTGAAAAAGTTGTGGCTTTGAAGAAACTAAATTTAGTTATAGCTATAGGGATAAAACAATAAAAAAACAACAGCAACCAAATACATTCTTAGCAAATTAAAAGGATGAGACTACATAATTCCCCCAAACATTTATTTATTTACTTTTTATTTACTTATTTATTTATTTATTTATTTATTTATTTAGGACAGGTGAAAATTTTATTGGCATACTACTCCAAAGAGACAATTACCTTTTCTATAAGAATGAATAGATTTTCTTTTTAAACGAGATTGTACTTGAATATTTCTTTCACATGTCATTTGTCTTATACACTGCAGAGGTAATTCTTGGGGTCAAACACGGTGTGATACTGATCAATCAATGGCATTTCCACTAATGTGATAAAGTGCATTTCTGACACATTTCCAGTTGTTTCCATTTCATATAATAGCACCATGCACATTCAGCATAAGAACAGATTGCTCGTTAAATTTGCTATCAATCTTTGGTTAGGTACATTTAAAAGATGTTGAGGAAATTACATCCATAATGATGCAATCTCCTAATTGTTGATTTTTCTCTTGCCAATTATATTGCCAGCACTGACGTAGACAAGAAGACTTTAATTTGCATTGTACATATAGCATCTTAGAAGACAGGATCCCTGAAATAGAAGAAATCAGATGAACTTTTATTATTAGAAGTACACAGAGAACTCAATATTTACTATTAATGCCTATGTTATCAAAATTATGTTAAAGGATTACAATGCAGCATATAGAAATAAAACAATAAAACTAATTACAACTAATTAGTGTGAAATATCTCATAGAAAATAACTAAAATGTCTAAGGGATTATGGATTTGCAATTATTCATTACTAAACATCACTCATTGCATAGTGGTTAATATATACAAATTATGTTTATGCATATAGATTAGTGCAGAATTAAATTAAATGGGTATTTTAATTATTTACAGATGTGCTCCTTCAATATATGATTATTACAATGTTACTATGAACCCATACACATTCAACGATTTATAGATATTTCATACAATTCAAGAATGTCAGGCACATCATTTCAGTAGAACCTTAGATATTTTTAGCAATGCACTGCTAAGTGACTTTTATCTCCTAAGCAATATTTGAGGTATCAGAATATTTAGGTTATATTACTACTAAAGAAAACAGAACAATATTTAACATAGTAGATAAATGAATTAAGATATGGCAAAATTGGGGCCTGGGAAATAGCATGGAGGTAAGGCGTTTGCCTTTCATGCAAAAGGTCATCGGTTCGAATCCCGGTGCCCTATATGGTCCCCCGTGCCTGCCAGGAGCAATTTCTGAGCATGGAGCCAGGAGTAACCCCTGAGCACCGCCGGGTGTGACCCCCCCCCCCAAAAAAAAAGATATGGCAAAATAAAAATGGTTAAGGGAGAAATATATTTCATAAAACATTATAAAAGGGCAATAGTGCCTAAATATTTAGACAAATAATAATAAATAGACCAGGTAATAATAAATTTTAATTGATTGTTATGTCTCATTTAATCCTTTGGACAACTATCTACTGTATAATTATTTTGATGAGTCCTCAGGGAACAATATACAGCACCACAATTAAACTTGGGTCAGACACATGCAAGTACTTTAAGCCTTTGCTGTTTGTCCAGTCCTAAAATTATCTTTTCAGCTAAAATTATCATGAATGATCAAAAATAAATATACAACCATCTTTAAATATGTAATAGACAAAATAACTGAAGAAATAGCAACTCTGCATATGCCCATTACTATTTTAGACAATGCTCAAAAATCTCCACAAAAACAAATTAGAGAGTATCTCTGGTTGATAACTCCAATATTTAAAAGAAAATTACTCCCTGTCTTTTTGAATGGCAAACAGAAATTTAAGAGAAATAAGTAGTACCAAACTCATGTTATGAAATTAGCTGTACCTTGTCATCAAAACTCAATAGGGTACTTAAAGAAAAGAATATCAATAGCCAATATACTTGTTGCAAAAATTGTTACAGGATATTAGCAAAATGAAATCAGTATTATATTGACAGCATTATCTATAATAATAATGTGGAATAATAATCTATATAGATATTCTCCATATTTATTATAGCATTGTTTACAGTAGCCAAGTCATGAGTTTAGCTATCTATACTTCAGTAATTAATGGATAAGATGTACTATATTGAATGTCTTTACTAAATGCAATATTAAAAAGTATTACAACATACAGCATCATCTCATTTATAATGGATTCTAAAATAAACTCAAATGTTTTATTGATGCGGGCAGCAATTTGGAGGTTGCCAGTCTTCAGTAGATGAAATTGGTGAGGCTAGTCAAAAGATAAGAACCTGTATTCATAAATAACTCATAAACCCTATTTATTTTTGTTGTTAGTGAACAGGTATACAAGCTTTAGCAAGAATTATCTAAGAACATGTTAAGAGAAGGGAAAAATGTTAGGAAAATAGCTTGCTTGGAAAGAATGGACAAGTAAAATACTTGGAGTAAAGAGATATAGTCTTGGGGCTGGAGTGATAGAGTAGCAGTTAGGGCATGCATCTTGTACATAACCAACCAGGGCTCAATCCCCAGCATTTCATATGGTCCTCCTGAGCCTGCCAGGAGGAATTTCTGAGTGCAGTCAGGAGTATCCCCTGAGCCAAGGCACCCAAACAAGCAAACCAAGAAGATCTATTCTTGTTTTGGGTTCAGAATTAAATACCTTTACATGAATGTGATCCCTCCAACACACACACACACACACACACACACACACACACACACACACACACACACACACACACACGGGAGGCTGTGTACATAATTTATGTCTGAGAATCAAGTTTGGAACACTTTTCCTACTATTCAGATGAAGCCTGCATCTTACTGATAAATATGCTGCAGAGAGTTGCTGTTCATTAGCATATGAGCCTTATCTCATAGGAACAAAAATAGGCTGATATGCAGGAGGGCCAAGAATGGGGGTTATCTAACCATTTTGGTTACCTGAGTAATGCTTGACTTTCATCTCTAACACTTACATCCTTCCTGTGTCTTGGAAAGAAGATTCTGTTGAGAGTGACATATTTTTCAAGTAGGACACTCCTCTTCCTCAAAATAGAGGTTTTGCTCTCCAGGACTCATTCATTAGTACATCTTTACATGGGTTAGTAACACTTCATAGTATATTTGGAAATTGCTAAGAAAGTGCAGCTTAAAAGTTCTCCATGAAATGCTACTGTAGGGTAGTATGTGTTAACCAGTTTTATTTTGATGATTATATTATGATAAAAATAATTACATATAAATTTATTTCAAACATCTGAAAAGTTTTATATCAATTATATCTAAATAAAACACATGGAATTCACCTATGGACCTTTGTATTCTGATATGGGAAAATAATGACATATAGTGCATTATCCTAGATATATTTTGTCATATAGTATGAAAGAATTATTTAATGTGTAGTACTACAAAGAATACATTTGATTCATGAACTAGTATTTATATAAATGTAAAAACTACTAAAATTGAATTGGAGATATTTAATAATTTCTCCTGGGATCGAACCCAGTTTGGCTGTGCACAAGACAAATGCCCTATTTTCAGTTCATACCTTAGTGTCTAAAGGGAAAAGGGAAAGAAAGAGACACTGAGACAGAGAAAGAATGTGAGAAAGATAGAGAAAAAGAACAAAATAAAAATATTTGCCAGAGAGGCAGGTAGAGGGGTGGGCAGGAGAGAGAGCAGAAGAAATACTAGGGCGATAGTACCACTGGAGGGAAATATGCCCCGGTCAAGATATGGATTTTGGACATTGTATGGCAGAAACTCAATCATGAACATATTCATAACTGTACCTCATAGTCTCAGTTAAAATTAATAAAAATTAGATAAAGGAAATGTGACTTGCTATAGCATGGCAAAGGAACTCTGTGAGTGTTTTGATCTATAATGTGAGAGGCAGAATCTCTATGTTATTGATGGTCAGGAAGCAGCATGAGTACCACAACTAGGTCTTTGTGCCCATCAATCAGAAATGGAGGGGATTGACTAGATCAAAAACATTAAGCAGCCAATGAGGAAAGAGGCAGAACATTAAACAAATTTAGGTTTTGAAAGCAGTAGTTTGAGTTTCCAACTAGAGGACAAATTACAAGTATTCTCACTGCTGAAAGGACTTTTAAGTCATGTAGTTGTCTTTTAAGCCTCATTTATTCATACAAGGCTCACAATCAATGATAATACTATTGTAGGAAGAGAAATGTAGATCTTCAAAAGTTGAAATTTATTCAAATGCAAACGAAAGCTCAGCTTTGCCTTAGGCAAAGCCGCTATCATGATTCAGCTCATGCTTTTCACTCCCACGTTAAATTATTTTTTTCTGGTGCTGAAGATACTCAGTTGCAAGAAGAGAAGAATATGTTTGACGCTGGAGACACCCATAATGGATCTAATTAGAATGTGGAGAGAAATTATTTTGATTTGGGGTTCAGTTATTTCAGGTTGGAACAGTTGTCCTGGATGCAAATGCACTTGAATTTCCTTCTCCATTTCTCCCACATAGTCTGAGAAAACCAATTATTTGACTAAGATAGCAAGTATTGACAGATTGTGATTAGACACTCAACTACAATGATTTTCTCCTCTCTTTCCTAGCACTGATTGCAGTGAATTTGATATTCAGAATACAGTAAATTACAGGTTTAGCTGAGAAATAAACATGGGAAATGCAGTCTCCTGTATTTCAAGGTGCTTTTAAACATACATAGCCCAAGATCCTAATACACATGGTAAATACTTCTATTCTTCCACTGTAGCCCTGAAGTAAAACAGTCAGAATCTATTCTGGAGGAAAGATTCTATTTTCTAAATAAAACTAAGTTATTCTAAGCACCATGCATTTCTGAAATATAGGTTTGGCTTTAAGATCAAAAGGAATAAACTTTTTGATGGGGCTGTGGAAAAGGTTAATATGATCTTGGATTGGTGAGTTGCATGGTGCAATTGATGGTCAGTGAACCAGATAACCTCTGGACTACTGTGATTTTTGTAGCTGGAGAAGAGGGAAACTGACATCATTGTTATTAATAGGGCAAGAATGGCTAAAAATGCCAATGTTGTCTAAGCTGTACATGAGTGAAGGATTTCTTTGTTCAGCAAAACTGCTGTGTGCTTTCAGGGGTGGTTAAAAACCACTGCACAGATTCTGGGAATCTAGGTTCTATTCCTCCTCAGTTCTCTAACAAGCTATGTGACCCCAGTCAGCTCAATTAACCTCTCTGTATTCCTTTCCTTGCATAGAAAACTAGCAGAACAATACCCACCTTTTCTAACTTTCAAGATTGTTTTCCAATTCAAGTGAGATAAAACATGAGGAAATGTTTTGGAATGTATTGTGTAGCATACAAATGGAAGTTAATAATCATTGCCAATTCTGTTTATGACTCTCTCTTTCAAAGGCTGTCCTTGCTCACAATGACTCATTCCTCTTACTGCAATTACTTCAGCTGTTTATGTGTTCATTCTCTTCACCCCACACCAGCATCCTGCAGCTAAACAACACTGACTATAGATTTTTCACCCTTTTCTACAATTTTTCTATCATAAGTAGTTTTATGTCTAGCTAGGCAGAGTTACCTATTCATAAGCTTTGGGGGAAACATAGGTATTATACATCGGAAGCAAGGAGCTTTATATTTTTAGTATCATATATTTACATCATTGATTCATAAAAAAGTCAGAAATCATACCTGTTTATCACAAAAGCATTAGGAGACCTTAGACCCTGTCTCTATATCTCAATTTCTTTATTATGTGTACTTTATTGTTTCTATAGTTATATAGACTTTAAAAATTACAATTAAATATCTGCCCTTAGGGGTACTTTGGAAGCCAGTCCATGGGCAGAGAATTGTATAGAAAGAAGAGAAAATATTGAGAAAAGAAAGGATCACATCGGACATTACAGGTCTGACCTAATTCATATGCAGCAGCATCTCTTCTGTCCTCCGTGGCATGAGTCGCATTAAAGGGGCTTTAGGTAGCACCAGGGAGACTTGTCATCATTGTCTATGTGTGCTTATCTGGAATCAAGCTGAATCCATAATAACATACTGCACTGCAGAGCAAGGGATAGCATCATTATCTTTGTTCTCATCCTGGCACTGGCAGTGAGAACACACCTACCTGTTCCACCACAGTGAGATGGTGAAGCTCTAGGTGACCACGCGTTTGTGATAGTGTTCCTAGCTGCATTATTAAGGGGAGGAACTAGACTGTAAGGGTGGACATAATGAGAGTTATTCTGTTCTCTGGAACTCATTCAGAAGCATGGCAGTTACCATTTGGACACCCATTTGACATTCATGGCTTTTCTAGAATTTAGAGACTGCCTGAATCATTTGATAGATTATTATATTTACCTTTCATCATCTTCAAGGTGGCTCACCTTTCACATCTTTCTTGTCATCTTCACTCCTTGTTTTCTTATTTAAGTCATTACTATTAAATCTTATTTCCGGAATGTCTCATTGGAGAGAAGACAAAGATTCATTAAAATAAGATCTCGGAAATGAAGATGGCAACATCATTATTTCAAACAATATAACACATGATGTAAAGTCTGACTGAGAAATATTCCTTGGTAAAAACCTATGCATTTCAAAAAATTGGGGTCATATATAGTTCAATCATTTATTGTGTACCTCTGCATCAAATTTACATTCAGGAATTGGTTTCAAACAGTCACATATTTAATGGTACTAGAAGTAACTGAGGGTATATCATCCTGAATTTTGCAGAAATTTTTGCTTATATGTTCAAAGACAACTGGATATTGAAAATATTAGAAGAAGTGAAAATTTTCTTAGAACTCACAACAATAGGCTTCCATATGTACATATGTATCTTGATATATAATTGATTGCTAAAATGAAAGTGATACTAACTATGTAGTTTCAGAGGGCATCCGAAAATTGTGAGAATAAGCCTGAAGATTGTCCCCAAGACTTTTATACGCATAAGGTTATTCTTACCAGTCAAGTAAGATTCCTCCTATTTCAAAATTCAAAGGCAAGTTAAAGATTGTTTACATAATCTTGAGCTTAGACATTCTGCATTTTCTTTTGTTTGTTTGTATATTTGGGAAACACCTGGCAGTGCTCAGGGGTTACTCCAGGTTCTGCATTCAGAAATCACTCCCGGTAGGCTTGGGGGACTATGTGGGATGCTGGGTTGGCCAAGAGCAAGACAAACACCTTCTCTGCTGTGCTATTACTCTGGCAAAATTTTCTTAGACTTCTTTTCTCCTCTTGACATATTCCTTATGATGATATAATCTTTGGGCAGTCTTAATGTTTCACTGTAAATATATAAGAAAAAAGAACAGATGATATACATATTTTTTGATTACTCTTAGTCTCACCAATAAATATGAGTTTATTAGAATAAGAAATAGACAAACCTGGCATTTGCAGTATTATAGCAGTTAGAGTACTTACCATGCAGATAATGGGCCATTTTCAATCCTGAGAGTCCCATGTGGATGTTGGAGCCCACCAGGAGTCATCCCTGAGCTCATTGGTATGAATTAGCCATGAGCATTGTCAGGTGTGCTCCCCCACCCCCCCAAAATAAAACATATCTGAAAGGGAGTTAGAAGATGGCAAACTTTTGTATATTAGTTTGGTTGACTCTGATAATTGGCTAAACATTAGTCTAAGTGTTTTGATCATGTTATTTTTAAGTGAGAGTGATGTGAGATAAGTATAGCTAATCTAAAGACTATAACTTTTCTTAATTTGGTTGGGTCTCATCGCATAGACTGAGGACATTAATAGAAAATAACTGGCTTCCCTGAAAGAAGAGGAACTGGAGCCAGCAGATGATCTTTGGACTTGAACTGAAATATTGGCTCATTCATGCATCTCCTGTCTACTGGCTTTCTGTGTAGAGGCTGGACTTGCCAGTCACTATTTTTTTATGTGTGCAAGTTAATCCCTTAAAATATTTTACCATAATTAAAAATAAAATCCTTTAAAATAACACAATCACTCACTCTCCATTTTGTTTATTCCTCCAACTTGTTCTTTTATCTGGAGATCACTAATTTAGGTAAGATAATTTTAGAATTACCCACAGTAAGGAAGGATACAGAGGTTTTATTGAAATTAGGCTCTTTTTTATTAAATAGGAAAGTTTTTAGTCATATAGAAGATATCTATTCCCATAGAGGTTTTCCATTCTTTTGTTTCTGCAAGTTAAATTTATTTTCCTTATGATATGATGGAACCTATTACATGCCACTCATTAAGAAATCAATGTGGTAAAACAAAAAAAAAAAGTTCTACTTCCTACACAGTAAAACTTTATTTCTTGAGTATTTCCTTGGTTCATTCACTCAAAGGTTATCTTCCCAACCATTTTTCCAAAGTTCCAGAAGGAGACATAAATTATGGCCATGAGCAAGTTTGAAAATGGACCATTTTATTCTAATTCATTCTTCTTATTGCTAATTGATCTGGACAGATGAATCTTTTTATACAATGACCTTTTTCAAATTTCAGATAGCAAATGATTTTTAAATAATTTTGGACAGAAGAAAAACTAGCCTAATCCTGTATTGAGAAAAGGCTAAATTTGGCAAGCATTAGAGAGCCTCTTCCAGTGATTAGATTTCCAGTGATTAGTTCAGGACACATGCCCACAAACGGGACAAACACACA
>PVKC010008673.1:0-27772 GCA_004027635.1 Crocidura indochinensis
AAAAGGACTTAAAGTCACAAAGCTGGGTTCATGTTGGCCAGGAAGCATTTCTAGGAAATAGGATGTGAACATGCATATAACCTTGAGTCTGTAATCTGCAAAACTCTCAGGGGCTATTTAGATATGGACTCAGGTGGCAGGAGCCATGTCAAGGCTTCTGATAGTCAAGACTTCACAGGCAAAAGCTGGGTTTGAAGCAGAACCCTTCCTGGTGATAGAGCAGATCACAGGATGAATGGTGAAATGGCAAAGTAGGTACAGGGACCTAGAAAAAGGGCATCAGGGGTGTAAGAACCATATGGGTAGCAGGCAAGAGAGAAGCCGTGGACATTCCCAACCCTTTTGGAACCCTGTGGGACCCTCCTTGCTTTGTGATGCAAGTGACCCTGCCCTTTGTTGGTCAGAGCCTTGTGCTGAGGGCTCAGTTGCCTCAAGCAGCTTGCTGTCAGGATGGTGGAATTGGTGCTATGGCACCTCTTCCTCCTGATGGAACTGTTCTTGAGCATAGGCTCAAGACTGCTGACTCGTAGGACCCTGTCTCCATTTCTGGAGAGACTGGGGGCTCTTTTCCGATTAACTCTTTATACCACTATAGTATGGCTGGGATACACCGAAAAGGTAGGAGCCAGGGCTAGTACTTGAGTTTAAGTTTAGAGGTGGTGGTGATTTCTTGTTCTCCTGGCACATGGAAGTGTGAGTTTGCCAGGTACAGAGAATCACCTTTCTCGAGTCTCTGAAGAGAATGTGGAACCTCACTCATCTAGGAGGACAGACTGGAAAGGACAGAAATTTGGTAAAGACAGAAGCCACCTGAGCTTCACTTCCACATGGGGTGGGTGGCAAGTTCCGAAGTCTAAAACCCCAGCAACTACGATGATACTATCACAGAGGAACTTAGCTTCCATTTCTGGAGGCTCTTTTTTTAATTTTTTGAACTATTTATTTATTGATTGGTTCTTGGGCCACATTCTGTGACACTCAGGGGGCTATCCTGGTTCTGCATTCAGAAATTGCCCCTGGTCAGCTGGGGGACCATATGGAATGCTGGGAATCAAACCCAGTCCTTCCCGGGTTGGCTACATGGAAGGCAAACGTCCTACCACTGTGCTATCTCTCCGACCCCTTTCTGGAGACTCTGAGGTGTCCATAGAAGAGGAATCACTCAGCACGACTCCATTGTTGGGAGGGTGGCAACATCAAGCTTGTCTCCATTACAAGTTGATCAGGAGAGTAGAGGCAGGACCAGGGTCATTTTCTGACTTTGGGGTCAGCCAGAGGGAGCACAGGAGAGATAGGGCCTTCCTCGCCAGAGTATCCTGAACGGAGGTGTCTGTTGTCAAAATCAAAATCCTGGCATGGTTCAGAGGAGGAAAACAGAAAAGCACAAACAAAACAAAAATCAAAACATTGGTTCCAATGTTTATTGCAAGAGCCCTCTTGGTCTTGGTTCATGACTGTGAGTTTCTGAGAGAGGAGAGAAACATTGGATCCCCTATGCTCATTGTTGATTTCTCATCTCACAGGGCAAGAAAAGCAGGAGGAGGTGGTTCGAGGAACTAAGGGGTGAGTTTCTATCTTTTCCAAGTGAGCTTTTCCCATGGTAACCCCTCTCCTCCTTTCTTTTTTTTTTTTTTTTTTTTTTTTTTTTGTTTTTGGTTTTTGGGCCACACCCGGTGACGCTCAGGGGTTACTCCTGGCTATTCGCTCAGAAGTCGCTCCTGGCAGGCACGGGGTACCATATGGGGAACCGGGGGATCGAACAGTGGTCCGTCCTAGGTTAGCTCAGGCACCTTACCTGCAGCGCCACCGCCCGGTCCCGACTCTCTTCTCCTTTCTATGTAGTGCCTGGACCAGCTGTCTGTGAATGGCCATTACTTTCACATTCTCTTACAAATAATAAAAAAATAAAGGACTCAAAAGAACTGCAGGGAAAAGACAAAATAATACACTCCTCACAATCTGTTCTTTCTGACACTGGGCATGAAGCAGGGGGTGCCTACTAGCCCCCACCCCACCTCCAGCTGGCCCTCGGAGAAAAGAGAGGACAGGACTCTAGCCTTTGAATTTGGGAAAGTCCAAGGTATGGCGAGATCAGACTTCACTGTGTAGAACTGGTGAGCTCGGAGGCTCAGGACCAAGTGTGGATTGATTCCCCAGGACTATGCTGTGTCTCTGAAAGGGCTCTGAGAGGAGACTTTGGGACCATGTGTACCATTGGGCCTTGCCTTACCCTGTTTTCTGAGGCTCTCAGAAACTAGCATCCCCCTTCCACCCCCAGTACCCTGCAGGGCAACTCTGGGAAGTGCCAGGGCCAGGGCCTTCATTAATCAAAGTCACTCTCCTGGATTCCTAGAAATGAAGATCCATCAGGGACTGGCCGAGCTCAGGGTCATCCCAGGAATCAGAACTCCTCAAAGGTAACTGTCTCTGCCCCTCCTTTCTGCCTCCCCCATTTCTCTTGTCTAAGGAGGGGTGTTAGGAGCCCTGGTACGGGAAGGGGAGCCCCAGGAACAGGGAGGTGAAGGAAGACCTTGGGATGAGGGTGTGGAGTAGAAGGTGAAGTCAGGGGTGTGATAACATGGGAAGAGGAGCAGAGTTCTCCAATCCTTTATGCTCCTCCTGCTATCTCTCTTTCCTGCCTTCTGCAGGCGCTGCATGAATCCCTCCATCAGGACACAGAACAACCGTATCTTCAGACAGTGCCTCCGGATATCTGCTGTCCGTGTTTCTCGCTCCGTCTTCTGCTACATCCTCGTGATGTCCAATTTGGCCTGCCTCATTTGGCTCATCATCGATGCTCTCCATTCTGTAGACCTGTCTGTCATAGATGAAATCATTGCAGACCTGCGCTTCCGTGCACCAGCCCGTCGCTCCTTCCCACTCAACCGGACCACGATTGTCCCTCTGATCCTCATGATCCACCTTCCTGCCCTCCTCCCTCCGATCACACGGCTTCTCAGGAGCATTAGGAGCACCAGTTCCCTGGAACCTGCAACCCCACCTGGACCCCAACCCATCGCTCCCACTGAGGATCTCCCCGGTACTCCACTCGGCCAAGCTCTTGCTCTCTGCTCCTCTGTGCCTCGAATTCTACCTCCCAGTCTCCCTCTAAGGCCAGGATGTGATGCATACCTTACACACGAAGAGCAAGAGGACCTTCAGCCATATGCCCCAGCCCCTTCCTCTGACCACCTTCTTGGGGAACCCCTCCTGACCACCGGTGCTGGCATGGATTACAACTGCAATCTCTTTGCTCCCACAATGGACCTGGACTCTATCCACCTGGAATCTGGATCCCAGAGCCAGAGCAGATGTGCTACCCCTGATAATCACTGTGGCCCGAAATGGTGGAGAAGGCTTACAAAGCTACGATGGAAGGGTAAAAGACTACAGGCCCCCACTGGGAACTGCCTTGGAAGAGCCCTCATGAAATGCCTGCCATGTGGCTGCTGCTACAGGGGGGAACCTTAACATGTCAATGGAGCCATCAGACTCAGGATAAAAACCTCACCTGCCCTGGATGGGCCCCACCACCCACCAGCAACCAGTTGATACGGGAACAAAATCGGGCCTACCTTCACCATCTTGGTGTACCTTCCCCAAACTCAAATATAAATTTATTCTGATATGAATTAGAATTGAATATTCTGAAATGTTTTGTCTGCTGTGTTGTAAGTCTAGGGTTGGAATTCATAGGAGTATGAGTTTAGGGAAAGAAAGGACTTAGAAGAAAAGTTCTTAGAAGACCAGTTTTCTGAACTCCTCAGAAATAGGAGGAACTTGGGGCTGCCTGTCCCAGCTGTTCATTATAGGACATGTAAGTGTACCTGATAATGCAGAGCAGAACAACTTCCCTAACGGACACTTTCCATGTCAGCTGTGGGGCTGGAGGTTCACTGAAGAGAATCAAGACCCTGAAAAATTATCAGTGAAATAGTCATGAGTGGCCTCCTCAATATTTAGAACTAATGGTCAGAGGATGCCACTGGGCATGAAGCCTAGCTTTGGGGTAATATGGAGATAGGAACAGTTTCCACAGGACATGGACTCCTGATTGGGGCTGTAGGGACCCAGATTTGATTGGGTAAGGATCCCTGATCCTTGGATAGGGTCTCTCTTTGGGAGAGCATACTCTGACCTAGTTGGGGTAGGGGACCCTGCTCTGGTAAGGAAGGGGATCCTAAAATGATCGGGGGAGGAATCCCTTACCCCATTGTGGAGGGAACGTGGCCTGGTTGTGGAGAGACCCTGATAGGCTTCAAGTTAGGGGTCCTTACTTCAATGCAGAAGGGCCAAGCTTCAACAAAGATGCTGCCTTGTGTGCTTGAAAGCACATTTTTAAAATCAGACCTATGTATTTATTTAAATAATAAATTGAATTTATTTTAGTTCAAATTCAATAATTTGAATTTGATGAATCCTACAAAAGTTTATAGACTATTAAGAACCCTTTCAACAGCTGTTAACAAATGAGACAAAAGTCCCTGGTTTTCAATGATTTACATCCAAGTAATGTTATCAGATGGCAGCATCGGAAACAACAGCAAAAATAACAATAACAGCAACAAAAACAATGGCAACAACAGTAAACCCTGTGCCATGTTGTCAAAAAGGAAATGGAATAAGGGAGCATCAAGTTGGATACCATACATGGTTGGTCAGGAATAGTCATTTTTGTTAAGTTAACATTACAAGTAATGTAAAACAAACAAAAGGGGAAGATTTCAAGAGATCAGGATATCAGAGGCTTGGCAGGAGAGACTTCAAGAGAGGAAGCAGGCCCAGAGGTAGACGCGTGCTTGCAATGTTCCAGCAGTAGAAGGCGATAAACAGAACTCACAGTGTAAAAGGCAGAGTAAGGTGTAGGAAAACGGGAAGATAGTGATTCAATTCTTATATTATGAGTGAGACATAAAGTAGCTCAAGAAAACAGCTAGCTACAGGAATAGGAAAGGCAGCAAAGGATTTTTGGGGATGAAAGCAGGTTAGTTGGAAGCGATTGTGGAGTATGTTCTCTGTCTGCTTCTCTTTTCTCAGTCCCTAAGGATTGTAGAGTTATCAACTAAATGGGGAAGAAAATTTTAGAAGTGCCAGTAGAGAGTGAAGGCACAAAAGACCTATTTGGCAGGGTAGGAGCATGCATGGACTAGGACAATGAGGAGTGACAGGCAGCACAAATGTTGGGGTACATGATTGATTTATTTGGGATCCTAAGTTTTTTATAATAATTTTTATTGTGACCAAAAGTGAATAACAAATATTTCACAGTAATATTTAAGGTACATAGTGACAATGAATCAGGGCCATTCCCACCACCAGGGTTGTCCACCCTCCATCCCTTTTCCCAACATGTGTCCCATATCTTCCTCTTTACCCCCCGGAGTACTAGAATAACTGTTCCCCTCTGTGTATAGTTTATTTTGATTAGGGTATCGATTTTGTTGTTGTTGACTTTGGGTTTGGTGTTTATGTCTGATCATTTTTATTTCCACTAAAAGTTCATATGGCTGTTTGGTCCTGCTACTATTCACTTTTATTTTTTTCCCTTAATTCATGAGAAAGAACAAGATGATTCAAGTTGTGTGGTTCTGGAAGAAGACAAAAAAAAGAAGAAAAACATAACAAAAATCAACAAAAAGCAACAACAACAAAACCCCGTAACTATCAAAAATAAAAATGAAAAGTGCCCAGCAACAAAAATCACCAAATAATAAGATCCTAAATTTTAAGAGAGACCATTTGGAGATTGAGTAATATTCTCTGCACACAGTACAGCTTGCATTGATTCCACCTTTACTCATCAGTCATATATAGTGTAGCAACAGGAAGGAGATGAAAGTCTTTTTCTTCCTCTGTTTTCAGCTGAAAGAATTGGGTTGAATGAAGAAAGAGAGGAGGGATCAGAGATAAAGTGTGAAAATACAAACTATTTGTGTGCATGTGAGAGAGGGAGACAGAGAAAGAGATGGAGAGAGTGGTTGGGAGGTAAGGATGAAGGGAGGAAGAGAGAAAGGGAAACTACAGAGGAATTAAACAAAGGAATGATCAAAAGATTAGTAGTCTAACAAAAATTTCCACAAAGATAGATATATGGCATTAAAAGTGCAAGACAGAATGATTTATATAGAAAAGCCAAAGAGAGAATTTGAAATAAACATTGAAGAAGGGGGTCTAATGTTTTAATGTTAGCCACAAATTTATGGAAATACATAGGAGTGAAGAAGAAAGAAGAGAATTTTTATTGTTTGTTTGTTTTGTTTTGTTTTTGGGTCACACCTGGCAGCGCCCAGGGGTTACTCCTGGCTCTATACTCAGAAATCGCCCCTGACAGGCTCCAGGGACCATATGGGATGCCGGGATTCGAACCACTGTCCTTCTGCATGAAAGGCAAACACCTTATCTCCGTGCTATCTTTCTGGCCCAAGTATCAAGCTACTGAAAGACCCAAGAATGAGAGGGATCACATAGACAATCCTAAATCAGGACAGGAGAACTATTGGTGATGGAGAAGAGGAAGAATTCTGAAGAAGTTTAGAGATGATGAAGACTGATTGGTACATGGTTTTACTGCAGAAGCTTCTAAGTTAATGCACTGGTATGCCAGTAACAGGAAAACAGCCAGCATAGAAAGCCAAAGGAATTCTCACATCATTGTCAGAATTCAAGTCCTTTAAAAACCTTTGCAGAAAATTAATTTTTATTTAAACATGTGGTAACAAGGCTATACATAATGCAATTTTTTTCACAGAAAAAATTGAGTTACAGTCATACAATGTACAACAATGTTCACCAGTGAACATTTCCTGCTCCAATGTCCCCAGTTTCCCTCTCACTTGACACCCCCTACCCTTCTTCTCATCTTCCCCAAATGTCTTTAGGACAAGCATTTTACTTCGATCTCCCCCTTTCTTTTTTGACACTGTGGTTTGCAATACTGTGAATGAAGGGGTGCCATACATTTCACTTTATCCCCTTTCAGCACCCAGTTCTAGTTCAGGATGATCAGTTCTATCACTTTCATAGTGGAACTAAACTTCTCTACTATAATTCACTCTCTGCTCTTTGTAGCCAGCTTTCTACCATGGGCTTGTCCTCCTAATCCTCATCTCTTATTGTCTCTGGATATCATCCCCACAGTGTACTTTATTTTCCTCAAATCCCACAGATGATTGAGATTATTCTAAATTTATCCCTCTCCCTGTGACTCATTTCATTCAGTAATAATCTCCCTGTCCATTCATGTATAAGCCACTTGTTGAAGATGCTTTCCTTGCTCCATTTTGCACTTCTTGCCCCTTTATCAAATACTAATTGATTATATGTCTGGAGAACATTCTCTGAATACTCAAGTCTATTCCACTGATCTGAAGGTCTGTCTTTATTTCAATATCATGCTATTGTATTGACTATTGCTTTGTAATACAATTTAAAGTTGGGGAAAATGATGCCTCCAATATTCCTTTTCCCAAGTGTTGCTCTAGCTATTGGTGTTTATTGTTCCAAATGAATTTCAGGAGTGTTTGATCCACTTCTTTGAAGAATGTGTGGGAATAAATGAAATGAAGTATCCATCTTTAGTAGACAGGAATGATGATGATGATGATGATGATGATAAAGCTAGTGTGCTTTAATGAATTATAATGGCAGATACAGGGCTAAGAGACATTATTTTATGTACCTACACAACTCCATTGCTTTTCTACTTGGTCACTAAAACCCGAGGTTCAGCATGGGCTTGCCAATTTTTCAAGATGACATCAGTAGCATGGAGTTAAAATGGCATTTAAAATATTAAAGGTATATGGGAGTGAAAGATGTATTCTGAAAAATTTACAATTTGCATTTTCATTTCAAAAAACATTTTGGTGTGAATAAGAGTGTGTAGGTCTTTACATAATAATACATACACTTAATTAGGATTGGGAGGACATAAAGTTTCAAAATTTAAAAATTAAATGATGAAATTAAACAAAATGCCATTGGGATAGGAAATGGAAAATCTGTTTTGAGTAGAGGAAATTCCAGAAGTAGATCCTTTTCAGATCTTTGTGTGTTTATGTTCATCTTTTTACTCAGACCTTCTTTTAGCCTGAGCTTTTTGGCCATCACTTCTGATTCTTCATCTTACCATGATGCTCAGGGACCTAAATCCTTTATCTGACTGCTTTCCCTACACTTTTTCTTAGTTTTGTTTTATTTTATTTGGGTGGGGGTTGGTCACGTCAGTAGTGCTCAGGGTTATTTTTCCTGATTCTGCACTCAAAGATTACTCATGGAAGTCTTGGGGGACCAAAAGAGATGCTGGGGCTTGAACCTTAGTTAACTGAGTGCAAGAAAGTAACTTACCTGTTGCATCATCTTTCTGGTCCCTTCTTCTTGCTTTGGTTCACACTGTTAAAAAATTTTGTTCTCTTAGAAATACTCAGTTTATAATCTTAAAGAAATTATAATTTAAAATTGAGATGTAAATGGCATATATTTTGGATGTGCAATGCAATTTTATATACATAAGTATGTATATATACTTAAGTATTCACACCTTATGTATTTATAAACATATAAAACATATATGTTAATATACGTGTGTACCTTTTGACCTTTATTTACTTCAATCATTCCAAGTTCCTGACTCTTGACATTCTGTATCTATCAAACTTCTTAAGGATTCTTCAAAGTCACATTTTCTTTGTCGTTATCTGCTGTATATGTGTATGTTTATAATAGTGTCCTAAGGACTATACATGTTACCACCAATGACAAGATATCCTTTTTTTTTCTTTTTGGACAAAGACGGTGACACTCAGGAGATACTCCTTGCTCTGTGCAAAGAAAGTATTCCTGCAGGCTCAGGGGGCCATATGGGATGCTGAGGATTAAACTCAGGTGATGTTGTGGAACGCAAATGCCCTACCTGCTGTGCTATCACTCCAGCCACTTCCACTTCTTAATATCTGAATAATCTTCTATTTTATTTATGGAATATAATTTTGTTTGTTTGTTTTTGGGTCACACCCTGCAGCATTCAGGGGTTACTTCTGGCTCTGCGCTTAGAAATCACTCCTGGCAGGTTCAGGGGACCATATGGGATGCAGGGATTCGAACCACTGTTGGTCCTGGAATAACTGCATGCAAGGCAAACACCCTACTGATGTGCTATCTCTTCAGCCCCTGGAATATTATTTTGTATATGGAAAATAGCCATACATATTCATGCACATCTATCTCATTATAATGGAACATCACATACATATGTAGTCAGGTTTTCTTTATTCATATATGTTGATGAGCACTAAGGTTGTTTCCCAGTATTTCCTATTGTAAGTAATGTTGTAGTGAATATGGGGTGTAGATACCTTGTCAAGATAGTGATTTTGTTTCCTATGGCTAAAAACCCAAATTTTTTTTGGAAATCGCAGGGCTGTAGTTAGTTTAATGTATAATTTTCTGAGGAACCTCTATTCTGTGTTTTCTTTTTCCTTTTTGATTTTTGGGCCACACCTGGTGGTGCTCAGGGGTTACTCCTAACTATCTGCTCAGGAATAGCTCCGCAGGCATGGGGGGCCATATGGGATGCCGGGATTTGAACCAGCCACCTTTGGTCCTGGGACAGATGCTTGCAAGACAAACACCACTGTGCTATCTCTCCAGCCCCTATTCTGTGTTTTCAAAATGGTTACATAATTTACATTTCTATCCAATGCACAGATTTCTTTTTCTTCTCATTCTGATACTTGCTATTACTTATATCTAGATGCTCAAGTATAAGTCAACCCCCTAATTTTACCCTAAAAACTGAGAAACCTTAGTGACTCGAGTATAAGCCGAGGTGGAAAATGCAGCAGTCACTGGTAAATTTCAAAACATATATATATTATTCAATGGCAACTTCAATAAAGTGAATACACCATTTTAGACAGTAAACATTTTAAATAGTTAAAAATTTTGAATCTTTATACTCCAAACCCCCTGATTATAAACATTCAGAATTTATAAACATTTATTTACATGACTTTACTGCCTTAAATGGGTTTTTCACTTAGTTAAATGTGCCATTGAATAGTGTGAATTAAATAGTTCAGTGGCACAGTTCAGTTTAGCCACCTACCTTTTCAGCTCAGTCATGACTTGTGGACTGAGCTGAAGCACCACACCCTCCAGGAGACAGCAGAAAATGATTGGAGACTATGTGCATTTGATTCAGTGCACACGCTCACTGAATCAAATAACCTGTATGACCCAAGTGTAAGCCGAGCTTGGCTTTTGTGCTAAAAAACTCAGTTTATACCAGAGTATATACAATAAGCCTTCTTTGGCAAAATATCTATTCTCCCTTTTAAAACATTGCTAATGTTTTTGAGAGAAGGAACCTGATTATCCCTGCTTACTATGTTGAAGGTCACTTATAGAATGACCTATTGATTGACCTTTATGATTGGCTTTAATCATTTTGGCAGTATAATAGGAAGAAAGTGGGGATCATTGAGTAAGCCCCTGACTACCTATAGGATTTTGTCTCCACAGGATCTGTATGCATAACAGGCCTGGTATTGCCATATTAAACACAACCTGCAAGTTCCACATCCTAATGGCAAGGATAGTTAAGACTATTTGTTCTTTCAGTTTTCTCACCTTGTGAAAAGGTCTATTTGTAAGTTCCTCTATGGAAAGTTTTTCTTGTTTGTGCACTGCTGTATTCTAAGCACCTAGAACAATGACCAACACAGAACCAGCTCTCAAAAATTATTTGCTGAATAAGTGATAAGTAACTTTCAAATCTTATAGCTCAAGCTTGGGAAATGTAATTTACATGACATTTTTTCAGATAATGATAATATCATCCTAACCAGAAGATAGCATTGGATAGAACTCTTTGTAAAATTTATTATTTGTTTTTTTTTGTGGGGGGGTTTGGGCCACACCCAGTGACGCTCAGGGGTTACTCCTGGCTATTCGCTCAGAAGTCGCTCCTGGCAGGCACAGGAGATCATATGGGGAGCCGGGGGATGGAACCGTGGTCCGTCCTAGGTTAGCGCAGGCATCTTATCTCCAGCGCCACCGCCCGGCCCCCTAAAATTTATTATTTACTTAAATTCAAATATAAAAATTATTTGGGGCGCAATCTGAATTTAATTCTTTCTAAAAATGGAAAATTAATAGTGTAGTTAGAAAAAGAATACCTTTCACAAAATGTGTCCAAAGAATATATAAGCTAAGAAGACAAAATATTTAAACTGGTGATCCTCAAACAGGGAGCATTTATCCTCTTGGGAACAGAAAACAATAAAAATCATGCTTCAATAAATGGAACAGGGGCCTGGTGGTTGCGCTGGAGGTAAGGTGCCTGTTTTGCCTGTGCTAGCCTAGGACGAACCGGACCACGGTTCGATCCCCTGGTTCCCATATGGTCCCCCAAGCCAGGAGTGACTTCTGAGCGCATAGCCAGGAGTAACCCTTGAGCGTCACTGGGTGTGGCCCAAAAACCAAAAAAAAAAAAAAAAAAGGAACATTTAGCATCTTAAACATTATAAATATATAGTTTAGGTTTGTTAATATGCCCCAGCTGGGGCCTTGAGAGGTTGCTCAAAGGCCTGGAGATTATGCTTTTGATGTGGGAGATCCAGTTCAATACTCAATATTTCAAGGTCCCCCAAACACCATTGGGAACAAAAATTAGTACTCCACCCACATCTAAGCACACCTGGATGTGATCCAGAAACAAACAAAAGTACATCTATGTTGCTGTATAACCAATCTGAAGAATTCTTATATTGCAAAACTGCAACTCTGTACCTATCAATTATCTTCCCATTCTCCTGACACTTTGCCCTGCCCCTGGAAACTACCCTTTTACTGTCAGTGTCCAATAATTTGACTATTTCAGATGCTTCATAAAAATGGAATTATACAGTGTTTGTCTTTTTGCCTTAACTACTTAGTGTAACATTCTCAAGATAAATCAATATTGCAGCATGTGTCAGAATTTTCTTTTAGGAGGAATGGCATTCCATTCTGTATATATTCCACATCTTATTTATTAATCCTTTGATGGCATTTGTGATTTCCACCTTTCAGCTCCTTCAAATAATGCTTCAATATATGTACAAATTTCTCTCTGAAGCCCTACTTTCAGTTCTTTTGAGAAAATACCAGAAGTGAAATTTCTGGGTCATATGGTAATCATATCTTTAACTTTTTGAGGTGCCATTGTATGCTGTTTTTTTTTTTTTTCTCCCGAAGGCTGTGCTGTTTCCTGTTCTCACCACTAATGCACAAAGGTTCCAGTGTTTTCATATCCTTGCCCATCCTTTTATTTTTAATCTCTAGGGAGTAGTAATCCTAATGGGTGTGAATGGTGGACATGTTTAATTGTCATAAGCTTAGAGGAAGGGTAGCAATATTTTTCCATCTGCAATATTGCTGAGCAACCTATGATACATAGAATCAGCTTCCTCAACAAAGAACAAAGGTCTTAACATGTCTAGAGATCCATGACAGACAAACCCTGCTTTAAAGATCAGGCTCATTCTTTCATAGTAAATATCTTTCCCTCCTTTGCTGAGACACTCAAAAGCAAAAACCACTCCCGATTCTGATGACTGAGAGACATGGTGACATTTCATTTATTCAAATTTTATTGGAAGTTTACAAATGTATTACAGACATCAGTAAAACATCATATCCATTTTACAGGGCACGAATCTCAAGCAAATTGTTCACAACAGTCTCTGGCAGAACCCACACCAAATGCCTGTTGCAGATTTTCTTAACAAAGAGCTTAACACCCAACATACAACACAGACTCTGGCCTGCCTCACCTTCCTGGGTTCCTTTGGGGTTTTGTTTATGTACTTACAAGTAAAGTGGGAGATAGGCAAAGCAATCCTGGGCAGAAAAGATTGTCTTAGAAGAAGGAAAACTGCTGAAGTCCTGATTTTCTAAGAGGACTTATATGCCTTAGAATGTTGTTAAGATCTGTAATAGACTCAAAAGACTTAAAAGAGAAATAAGAAAATCAACAGGATAGGCTTAAGAAGAAACTTTGCTTGGTGGGTAGCTTTCTCTTAAAAAATCTAGGGAAGTTTGGCTAGTGACCTTTTGAATGCCAATGGTCAAATGCCCAGGAATGTTAAAAGGATGGCTCAGAAAGCTTTCAGAATAGAAGACATTTTTCCCTATTCTACAGATTTATTGTATCTAAATCACAGAAATGCATTTCCAACAATACATGATTTCCTCCTCCCTTTTTATTTCCCTTAGGGAAATGGAGTATTGCAACAGGAAGTAAGCTTACAAAATTGTATAGCTCCCAAGAATGAGTCATGTTTTATGGGAGTCTTGTGGTTGACTGGGCTACTATTGAGAAGATATAAAAAAGAATTCAATCCTTTCATGATTTCCTGATGACAACTTTGAAATGGTCATGCAAACAAGCTCAGTGTCTGCTGAGGCCCCACAGGGACCAGCCACTATGGAGGTAAGGCCAAGTTCCTTTTATTTCCACTTCTTTTGTGCTTTTAGACTTGTAAGTCAAATGGTGTGATCTGAAACTGTCTTCAAAATCTGCAGAGAAGACTGAATGCTACACCTGTACTACACCAAGAATTCTGTTCCCAGAAATCCATTTCAAAGCACTGAAAATGCTAACCACTGGTTGAAGGCAATTCTTTTGGCATGAAATATTCAGAAAACTGGTTCCATTTTTCCAATGTCATAGATCTTCCTTGTGTGTTAGCATCTGGTTTCCATTAGGTAGATATACGCCAAGAGCACTTCTCCTTTGGAACTTAAATATTTGTATTATTTCTTGTTAGAGGATTATATGAAAAAGAGAAATTTTATCTGACCCCTGCAAAATGATGAACAAAAGGCTGCCTATAATATTGGCAAACAACACAAGAATGGAAAAGAAGACCAAAGAAATTTCTCATTGTTTACCCTATAAAAGGTCACCCACTTTTGGCATCTATAATCTGGGAGCACAAGAATTTAAGTCCCACAATTATGAGTGATGCTTTATAAATGACTATTGTACTGTTTTGGCCAATGAAAAAAAGCCCGGGTAAAAATATGAGCAAACAGGATCAATTCACAATAAGATTTGTTAGCAAACTAATAAGATCAGCTCTATTTAATTGGTATTAGCCAGTTAGAGGATTACAAAGGATTTTTCAGGCTATATCTATCTTCTCTGAGAAAGTATACAGTGATCCACTGGTTAGATCTGTCCAAATTTCAGGAACGGCAGAGCATATTCTACAATGCCTCATTTATGCCATCACTGACCATTCGACCTATACCCAACAATGGCTACTGGTACCCAAAGAATAGAAAGTTGCTTCAGAAGAAAGAAATATCACTTGAAAAAGCATCCTGCAGAATGGGAAAAGAGGATGAGAAAAAGCTGCCTCCGACTCTATGTTAGAAATAGAAAACTCCTCTTGCATTGGGATGACAATAACAGAGAATGAAAGGTGAAATGAAAAGTATTAAACAAATACTAGGAAGTCTATCCTTAAATATTTGCAAAACTAGTAATCAGCAGTATGATTTTTGTTCACCTTATTCGCCTTCATTTTTGGTAGAGATCCCAGAATCATGAAACAGAAGAAAGGGTTCCTGAATTCCAAGATAAATGTCACAAGGCCACTAGGAAGACTATTCTCAGCATCAGGGATGGTTTGTGTTTGGAGGGCTATTCAGGAAATTGTGAAAAAAATTTTACTTCTTGCAAAAGAGCCAGCTCTGTGGCTATTGAATTGGGGAGCACTAAGAAATTAATGGAACTCCAAAGTTATGGTTTTGATCAAAAGCCAAATGATCACTCTGAAATAAGATAGAAAACAAACAGAATATTCGAAAAAGAGAAGGAACTGGGGAAAGATTATAATTCTGAAAAACAGCACACAGAATATGAAATGACAATACAATAAAAGAGGTGAAGTACAAACCTAACAGGCAAATATAAACCAAAAGAATTAATTTTGTTATGGAAGAATCAGGTAATATTCTTGAGTTCTTGCCTCAGAGAAAAACCACATTGGTTCAGAGGAATGGGCTTTTGGGATATATGTAAATTATTATTAATGATAGAAGAACTCCTAATACAGTGCATTCTGACTTTTTTCAGGCATTCACTCAGAAGGTCACCTTGGAAGAATTTATCCCTCCTCCATTCAGCATTCTCTGTGCCTGTACAGGTGGAATGGGATGGGATGAGAAAAAGAAATATAGTGGAGCAATAGATGGAGACCATTTTTGCCTATCGATAGTTTGACCCTGAGCCTTGTATCACATTATGTCTCAAAAACTAACCCACTTAGCTGTCAAATGCCTTCTGGACAGCTCACTGTGTACTTGTTCATTCCTCCAGATCTTTGTGGTTATGTGTCCATTTCTAGGCCACTTTCTTTCTGCTGATGGTAGTTAAAGCCTCATTTGGGAAATTTAAGTGGTACTCTGAAAGGACAGTTAGAAAGCAACATTTACTTAGGAGAATTTCTTTCACTGGATTCCAGGCCACTGAGGACAGACTTTTTTTTTTTTCAGCTAAATTGAGTCAGCTATACTTCCTCGCCTCCATCTCTACCCCCACTCACTTTTCTTTCTTTCTTTTTTCCCAAAATGCATTTTATTCTCATCAGGCAAGGAACTCAAATCTTCAAATTGGACTCTCCCAATATCTACCAGAAACCTACCACTTTAGTAGCGTGGTGTTGCACATTTTTTCTTAATCAGTTTGCCAAGCAGTTTACAAACTTACTATACAAACATAATAGAGTTAATTCTCCAGAGGCTTGAATAATTAATGAAGCATTTAGATATGAAGATAGCATGCGGAAAAACAGTCACAACCAACATTTGCATTGTTTTTTTTTAATCAGTGACAATGACAAATGTCATATTAATACCTGAAAAGCAAATTAGTTTAATACATCCTGAATAGAGTATGATTTCCATGTCCTTTATAGCCTTCCTTTCCCCAGACCCATTTGAGATGGTATCTGAAAAGCCACTTTTCACATTCTCTCCATAAAAAAATACTAGAAAATATTAACTACTATACTGAAAAGAGACCACGCTCACCTACCAGGGCAGAAGGCCACTGAGAAACACTGTGTATACAGCGACAGTACACCTCACTAAAGGTGGGTCCTCCGATGGATTATTTCAACTGCCACAATCCATTAAGGGGAGGAAGAGAATGGAAGAAGAAGCAAGTGCTTCATTTTTAACTGAAGCAAGCTAAAAAGTTTATCTTTTTATTTTTTTAATTTTTTAATTTTTAATTTTTTTTGCTTTATTTTTATTATTTTTTTTTTTTACTATAAACACAACTGGTAAATGTCTTCTTTAAGCAAACTCACTTTGGAGCCCGTTTTCTATCTGACCAGTCCCAAAGTTCAAAATATTCCTTTCAATACAATTTGTTTTTCAAGGCCATTGCAATAAAATCTCCTGAGCAGCTCAACCTACTTGCATCGCCCAGATCCTACGGTGATGGCTGCATTAAACCTGATTCTTCCTATAAACACAAGGGCTCTTCCAAGTAGTTGTAACCTCCCCTGGGCTTCAATTTTCAAAGTTCTTTGCTTAACTGGCCTTTACATCCCCCTTCCGTCTCTACCTTTAACCTGCTTTCTATGCTCAAGTTGCCTTCTTGCTTCTCCACGTATGACACACAATCAAGAACACACCATCATTTCCAGGGCCCCACAGGAACTTTCTCTCCCTAAATTCCTAAAGCTTAAGCTCATTTGAACTGAGGACAACTGGTTGTCAAGCTAAGGCAGTGGTTCTGTCTGCCTTGGTAAAGGAAAGCAGAAAATAAAATCCAGGACACATGAGCACCAGAAAATAATGCCACACTCAAAACAACATCATGCTGACATCACACAACGGCACCACTCACGGTCACTTGTATGTTCCCAAGGACTAGATCAATAGTAAGCAACTTCAATGTTCCCAGCAGGGATGGCATTTCTCAAGGAACTCTATTGACACTGGTTGGTTTTTCTAATTGGCAAAAGGTGCAATAAAAAATATACTATCACTTTGTTGATACTAAATTCTACTGAGAGGTGGGAGGTGACTTAAGGATGGTTCCTTAAGTTGAACTAGAGCAAAAAATACTTTGGGTATAAGTTGATTTTTTTTTTGTCAATCACAAAAAGCCAAATTGAATAAACTTTTGAAAAAAGTCTCACTGACATGTAACAAATTTGTATAGAAAAAAAGAAAAAAGGAGTAAAGGAGGTCCTGGACCGCCTTTGGCTACTACTCAAAGACAACACTGGATATGCATGCAATTCTCCACTGAGTCCTACGATATAGAAATTCCTTTGATATTACAAAATACAAAAATATTTTTATCAGAACTCTCATTTACATTGCATTTACAATGGACATGTAAATAACTTAGTCTTGGGTCCTGGCTAATAAACAAATTACATATTGGAGGAAAAAAAAAAGGAGGGGGTTCCTAAAAGTCAGAGAACCAGAGAGGAAATAAGCGAGCAAGAAACTATTTGCCATCTTTTGAGTGGCATCTCAATACAGACAGACTGGAAGGAGGTGACCCAACCCTGGCCTTTATCGATAAGAGTCTATAGCATTTTCAAAGTGAAATGTGCAAATAATATTCAACATGCCAAGAATGGTGACTCCCTATGAGTCAATCTGTAACCTTGCCTCTATCAAAGAGAGCATCTTTCCCTCTTCTCCCCCTGTCCCCCCACCACCCCACCCCAGCCCAGCCCACCCCCAACTACACCTCAAAGCGCTTTTAACATTGAAAACAGTGCAAGTTCCTGAATGTACATTCTGAGGCCCCCCCCACCTTCCCCATGCCCTGGGCCTGGATCCTATTAAGAAATGATACAGTTTTTGCTCTTCTGTCTCTTCCGGCTGTGCAACTGTCCCCTGCCCCCTAAAGTGGAAGACTTGGGGAGACCATAAGAGCTGTATTTGTGGAGCAGCTCATCACTCGTCACGTATCGCAGGCGGGCAGGTTGGGGGATCGGTTCTCCTAGAAAATAACCCTCGTTGTCAGATTCTGAAGAGGATGAGCAAGTGGAACACCAATCATACTCGGCGAAGTAGGGTCCCCAACGTTCCCCAAAGGCATTCTGCAAGGCCAGGTCAGACACAGTCCTGGGACACTGGCCATACAGGTCCCTCCGGGACCCCTGGCCTAGGCTCTCCTGGAAGCTTCGCTGGCGCATGAATTGATCATAGTCCTCCCTAGCTCTGAGTGGGGGTCTCTCTTTCAACCTGGAGATGGCCTCCCGCTCGCTGGCCAGGTGGAGGGCATTGTCAGAACGAGAACGTCGGGAACGCCTGGACCGGTGGGGTCTGAAACGACGGTTGTCATCCCGAGAAGTAGTTCTTCTGCGGGTGCGCTCACTCATGGGTTGGATCCTCACGCCCTCCTGCCCTGGCAGCTTGCTCCCTGCCATCCCTCCATCAAAATCGAAGCTCTGGTGCATCCTGCCGTGGGATTGCAAGTCTCTGTAGCCAATGGGGTTGCCCAGTTGATGGAGGTTGCCCTCCATCTCCTGGTACTGCTGGGCAGAGAGCAGGCTGCGGACAGACTCTGCACTGCGGAACTGCATGGACGAGTTAAGGGTGCCCATGTTGCTCAACTTCTCTGAGACATTCATGCCAGAGTCTTTGCTGAGATCAGGCATGGAAAACCGGGACAAGTGCTCCTGGCGTTTGGCACCACCATCCGCGGAGAGGCCTACGGTGGGAGAAGGAGAGAGAGAAAGAGAGAGAGAACCATGGTTATTAATAAAAATAAATAAGACCCAAGGAGTTGCAGTCACTGGAAGTCTTCTGTAGTCACTTGTCCAAGATGGCTGCATGTATGCACTGCACAAAGGGCGTTTGTGTGTGTCTGTATCTGTGTGTACCTCTTCTACTCTAGTTGATGCTAGCTGCATGAAAGATAAATATCTAAATATCTTTGGATCACAAAACCTGAAATTGTAGAGACTCCCAATATGCTCAAGCAGTTTCTGGCAATACTGAACTAGCATCTTGTCCCATTGCTACCTGTCTAGTTCACGTATGTCCTTGTTAGCCTCCGGCAGTTTTCTGCTCTGCCTGCCGTCCCCAATCCCCCAATCTCAAATGTCCGGAACACTAAGCGATTCTCTGGGTATAGCAGGGATATTTATTTTCTGAGGCTGTTTAATGAACGACTTTCAGTGATCTAAATGGGGCTCCAGGGGCATTCCTCCTTTGGGGAAGGCATTTTTAAAACAAGGCAATGAGTCTAAGGTTCTCTAACAGTAGATGCCCAAATAATGGTTCTGTACCCCCTAAGTGCTGACAAATGAGTTTCTGGTATCAGTGATATGGAAAACTACTTTGAAGATGGTGACAGGTTAACTTCAGTAACTTCTATTTTTCCCACCTTATGATATTATTTTCTGGGGCCAGAGAGATAGTACAGCCAGTAGGGCTCTTGTTTTGCATGAGGCTGACCCTGTTTCAATCTCTGACAATATATATGGTCCCCTGAGTTCTGTCAGAAGCAATCGCTGTGCACAGGCTAGAAGTAAGCCTTAAGTACAACAAAGGCTTGCCCTCCAAACCCAACAACAAGCCCCTCCAGCACTTTCTTTTTCTTTTTTCTTTTTTTTTTGGGCCACACCCGGTGACGCTCAGGGGTTACTCCTGGCTATTCGCTCAGAAGTCGCTCCTGGCAGGCACGGGGGACCATATGGGGAACCGGGGGATAGAACCGCAGTCCGTCCTAGGTTAGTGCAGGCACCTTACTCCAGCGCCACCGCCCGGTCCCCCCTCCAGCACTTTCTAAAGAGAATATATAAGATATAGGAAAATAATAGCATTTCTTATGCATGATACATAAAACGGATCAGCATTTTTGCTATTTCAAGTAGCAGACAATAGAAGCTTAAATTCCTATGAAATGTTCCATTAAAAAAATAAAGTAAAAGAAAAAGAAAAGAATTTAACATTACTAGAAAGAAAAAGAACCTGCTCCTTCTTAAAATATGCAATTTGAGTATCTGTTCCCATTTTCTGTGGACTTATGTTCTCATTAAATGTTGAATATTTGGAAGGGTGGAGTGCACCTGGTGATGCGTAAGAGTACTCCTGGCTCTGTGCTCAGTAAATCACTCCTGGAAAGTGCTGGGGAATGTGGTGTTGGGATCAAATCTATATTAGTCACATGGAAGGCAAGGGTCCTTCCTGTTAGGTATTTAACTAGAGTGGAGATTCTACAACTTTCTAGTGTTGATGATAAAGCCTCCAAAGTCAATTTATAGACTCAAAAAATGTACCAAGTGTTTTCAGAGAGACTTTTCAGAAAATAGTAGGCCAGAATTTGAAGGAACTGAACTATCATTAATTAGGAAAATGAGCAAATCAATTGGTTTTAACTTTAGTTTATTGTGGTTTTGGGCCACACTTGATGATGCTCAGTAGTTACTTTTACTTCTGCACTCAAGAATAAGCTCTTGCTGGGGCTTGGGGAACTATATGGGATAACAGGAATGAACCCAGGTTATTAGCTGCATGTAAGGCAAACATTCCACCAACTGTACTATTTCTCTGGTTTCAATAAATTGTCTTTTTAAAAATCATTTTCCCATTAAATTTAACTGAGGTTCTTTGGAGAAATAGTTCTTTAGAAAAAAATGTTGGTACAAGACAAAACTTAAACATCCCATTAAGCTAAAATTTAAGAGAATGTCAAAAATTTAAAGGGTAAGAGTTTTCATTCATTGTTGGTGGGAGGTCATCTGGTTCAATGTCTATAGAAAATAATATGGAATTTTCTCAAAAGGTAAAAATAGAGGGCCGGAGCGATAGCATGGAGATAGGGCATTTGCCTTGCATGCAGAAGATCAGTGGTTCGAATCCTGGCATCTCATGTGGCCCCCTAAACCTGCCAGGAACAATTTCTGAGAGCAGAATCAGGAGTAACTCCTGAACACCACTGGGTGTGACCCAAAAAACAAAACAAACAAACAAAAAAATAGAACTTTCATATACCCCAGCAATTTCACTTTTTAGCAACTATGTCCAGAACACAAAACACCAATTTATTTATTTTGTTTGTTTGTTTTTGTTTTTTGGGGCACCCCTGGCCGCACTCGGGGGTTACTTCTGGTTCTGGGCTCGGAAATCAGTTCTGGCAGGTGTGGGGGGGCCATTTGGGATGCCAGGAATCAAACCCAGGTTCATCCTGGATCGGTTGCGTGCAAGGCAAACACCTTACTGCTGTGCTATCTCTCTGGCTCACAAAACTCTAATTTAAAAGGATATATGCATACCTATCTTCATTGCAGTGCTTGAAAATGAAAACAACCCAAATGTATAACAGCAATATTAATAGGTAAAGAACTTGTGATAGGGACAGAATGATAGTACAGTGGGCATGGCATTTCAGATTTGATAGTACAGTGGGCATGGCATTTCAGATTTGATCTCCCATATTCCATCTGGTTCTCCGAACCCACCAGGAGTCATCTCTGAGTTCAGTTCCAGGAACAAGCCCTGAGTACTGATAGATGGTCTTCTACCCCTTTCCTTAAAAAAGTTGTACAGGCCAGAGAGATATTTGTTGACCTTGAATGTGGCTAAATAGGATCTGAGTCCCTGAACTTTGTATGGTCCCCAGATCCCCACCAGGAGTGGTTCTTGAACACAGAGCCAGGAATATACCCAGGGCACAGACAGTTATGGGCCCTCAGACAAACAAAAATAGAATTTGTTGCATATATTCACAATAGGATACTAGGTGACTATGTAAGAAAAGATGACATCACTCAGATTTCTGTAATGTGAATAGAATTGGAGGTTGCCATGTTAAACAAATTAAGTTAGAGGGAGAAAGACAAGTATAGGATATTCTCATGCCTTTGTGAAATACAGTGAGACAAAAAAAAGACTGTCAGCAAATGATAAATACCTAATTTTGGATTCACAAAAAATGTGATATCGAACATGAGGGGAGGTATGTAGGGAACTGGTGATCAGATGTAAGGTGACATAAGGACAGTGGTTGAGGATTAAAAACATGTGATATTGGTGAGGCGCAGTAAGTCTATAAATAAATGTCATCTACTGTAACTCGACTGTAGCCATCTTACCTAAATCATGATAAAAATAAACAAAAACAAAGATTATTACAAAAAAAGAGAAGAAATTAAAAGAAAAACATGAGCATTCATGAAAACATAGAGCTCAACTTATAGGGATTCCAAACATGAACTTTGAAATATTTAAAACATTAATATTTATAAATCACTGAAAAAACCCCGGAATTTGTAAATCCCTACTAGTAACATAAAACATCAATAAATTAATGAGTAGAAAGAGTGGCTCTTATTCAGCTGAATGATCGGCTGAGTGGGTAGAAAGAGGGCTTTTATACAGTTGAATGCTGAGTATTGTAATATCAGCAATATTTTAGCTTTGTGGTTAAATTGTGGTTCAGGCAAAAGTCAATGTGTGCTAAATTTAGGGGGTAGATCTGATGGAGGAACAAGATATTTGTATAGTGTTAAGTGTTTTCACACATTCCTTATTAGCTGTAAGGGAAAATTTAGTAACTGCACAGTGGAGAAATCAGACAACATGCTGACAAGCAATCAAACTTAACATCAGTGATGAAGTGCAACTGGATATCATATTCCTCCAGAAGAAATGTTCTATGTAAGGCCAAGGATGTGCTTGGTAGAAATCCTGGCCTCCTGCATGAACAATATTCAAGCATTCAATTTTAGGTATTCAAGCATACAATTTAAGGTACTTCTTACAATGCACAGAAGAGTTACCATTATATAAAATATTTACCACCAAATGTCTAGTATTATCTTAAAATATTTGGCATTACATAAAAGAAAGACTAAGTGAATGATTTAGATGAAGGAGTTAAAGAAATCATGGCAACTGTATATAATACCCGATCCTTAACTGGGACCTACTCTGTAGGGAACATATATATTATAAAGGATAATTTGTGATATGGAGAATTGAAAGAACTATGCTAAACTTATTGCAGTTAACTGATAATTATAACATTGGACAAGATGGTTTTATGGGAAGTACATGTGGAAGTATAAAGGGGGTAATGACCAAGACAAATATAATTGACTCTCAAATGGTGATCTCAATTGGTGTGTGGGTGTGTGGGAGTGATTGACAAAGTAAATGGGGTAAAAAATGTTAACAATGGGTGAATCTAGGTAAAGGAAACAATGAGAGCTTTTATTCCAGTCTTGCAGCATTTCAGTAAGTCTCAAATGATTTCAAATAAAATGTTTCTAGGAAATTGTGGTGCATATGAAAATCATAAATTTATGGGAAATATTTTTAGGGGGATGGGTGTTGTGGTGTTATTAGTTTCTTGTGGTAGAGGTCAGAGAGATGGTGCTAATTATCATAGAGTGCACAGGACAGTCACCACTACAAAAATAACTGGCACCAAATGTCCATAATACCATAGTGGAGAAACCACAACACATTGGAATACTTGAATAATAAGAAGGAATAACTCTACCCAATGTCATTGATGAATTCCATAGAAAAGTCTGAGAATACAAGAGTATATATTGCATGACTTTCAAGAACAGGCTAACAACAGAGGTCAATATTGCAGAAAGGAACATAGGGAAACATCTAGGTGCTTGTAGGTTCTGTATTGGTTATGGATGAAGGTTATAATGAAAGATAAATATGTAAAATTCCTTGAGGTAAAGTTTTAATCTGTTTACTTGACCTTATGTAAATTATACCATAATTAAATGGTATAAAAATAAAACAATGTTCTTATTAAAGAGGCAAATTTAAACATTAGATATGCCCATGGAGAAATTATTCTGCCAAACATCATACTTTCCAGTCATTAAAATTTTTTTCATACTAGGATAATTGTCAAGGGTCCCTTGGCAATCGAACCTTCCAAATTCTGTTTTCCTAGCTGCTTATCTGTGATGTACACATCGTAAAAGTTGATTTACAACATTCTAATCACTTCCAGAACCTCTTGAATCTGAAGGCAGAGAGGAGAGGATAGCAACCCAAGATGATAAATGAGTACTCTAAGCAGAGGCACTCAAATAGGGAAGGGAAAAAAAAACTTCAAAAATTGCATGTTGAAACAAAACCTATATAGGTGGATGCAATTATTTTTGTTGGGCTTTCCACTCAAGCCCTGGAGTGGAATTAGGGTCAGCATAAATAATCTAGTAAAAACTATAAAGTCACAGGCATGCTGTTCTCCTGGACCTGTCTTTAATAAACCTGGAAATAAGGGCACTCAGAAGGTGCTGTGTATGCATAGATATATATGTCAACAAGGAGTAAACTTCTAAAAGGGCAGCCTTACTCTGCTGGAGGTGATCTTACTCTCTTATACTGCCATCTTTCATCTTGGGAAATCCTGGAATAATTTTAACTACCCCTGTGCCAAAGAAGACAAGAGTTCTGCCAGGAGGAACCTGTTGCTCAAACCTAGAGTTTACCTAAAAGCCTGTGTGGGTGAAACTGGAAATGCTACTTGCTCATTTTACACAAGAGAACTAACTCTTTCAACTTGCTACCTATGGCTTTTCTCTAGAGTCTTGAAGCTAGGACATGAAGAGAAGGTTCATTGTTGACCACCTATGAGCAATACGTTGTGCGCTTGCTTCTAAATTGAATGGTTCTGGGTCCTTATGAAGCCCTCTAGGCCTTCCATCTCTTCAAAATCTCTGGCTAAAAGCTCTACGTTGATTACTGATATAGCATTCCTTTTCCTCCAACATACTAGCAAGCTCATTTAATCCCCTTTTAGAAAACTCCTTTTGCATGGTTGACTTTTGCTCATTAAGGTCCTCACATAAATGCCACCTCTTCAGTGAAACCTGCTATGGATCTTCTTTCAAGTATCAAAATTATTCCTCTACCACTGCAATCTTGATTTTTAAGAAATTCATCTTGGGTTTATTTGTTCCCTACGTTCCCATATAAACTTCCAACTTAATGAACTTCTTGTGGTAGAAAAGATTTTTGCTGCCCATTTCTGCACTCTTTTGAACATGCATATTCCCTGTTCTTTTTCAATAAACATTTGTGGAATTAGGCAAATGGATCCTTCATATTCCCCATAGCTAGAAAAAGGCAAGTTCCTTCAATCTGGAGTAGGCACAGATTGTAATTCAGATAACAGATACCAATTATCCCAGGAAAAATACCATGGTCACATCTGTCAGTATCATTAGTGGTTCATTAAACATGTGACTCACAATCTGGGGTTATCTTCGATTTTATTTATTTATTTATTCATGGTTGCTTCATTGGGTAATACTCAGAGGTACTTGGAAATTACTCTTGGTTCTATGCTCAGAGATCACACCTGGCAAGGTCAGGAGTTAATATGGGATGTTGGGGATCAAATCTGAGTAAATCAGGTGTAAGACAAATGTCTTCATGTATTTTCTTTGTCAACCATTTCTCCAATTTCAATCAAAGAACTTCTGGTTTATCATTAGTTACTCAGTCTGAAAAAAATTCTTTGACTATAGTTCTGGAGATCTGTTTAAATTAGCAACTTTCTGGGGCCGGGCGGTGGCGCTGAAGGTAAGGTGCCTGCGCTAACCTAGGACGGACCTCGGCTCGATCCCCCGGTTCCCCATATGGTTCCCCGTGCCTGCCAGAAGCGACTTCTGAGTGAATAGCCAGGAGTAACCCCTGAGCGTCACTGGGTGTGGCCCAAAAACAAAACAAAAAAAAATTAGCAACTTTCATGTCCATTTTGGAACGATATGATCAAAGCTCCTTCCTCAATTTGAGAAATATTCCTTCCCTTTCTAATTCTGAATCATAATAGCTGAGCCACTTTCTGAATTGAAGCCCTGGGGTAATCTGTGAACCTCTTGAAATAATCTGTAAAATGGGTTAAAATAATAGTATTTGAATTCAATTAGATGAACAATGTCCTTTTTTCTTAATTTTTCCTTTAAAGATTTGGGCTATGTCCAATGATATTTAGGGCTTATTCCTGGCATTGCTTGTGGAACCCATCTGAAATGCAAGAATTTGAAACTGGATTAGCCATGTGTAAGCTCAGAGCCTTAACCACCATTTTTTTTTTTTTTTGGCTCGCCCTTTTCCTTTCCTTTTCTTTTTGTTTTGGGGCCATACCCAGTGATGCTCAGGGGTTATTTCTGGCTCTGTGTTCAAAAATCGTTCCTGGCTCAGGGGACCATATGGGGATCTAACTCAGTCTGTCCTGGGTCAGTCATGTACAATGACCTACCGCTGTGATATTGTTCCAGCCCCCACACTTTTTCTTTTTAAGAATCATGACAACTGTAAAGAAAATGTGCATACTATTGATATACATGTTTCCAATCATCTCCTTAGCTAGTTTATTAGCTTCAAGATAAAATAAATTGAGACTGGCTTGCTCAGTACCTGGTATTCAATACATTGGAATTAAGTAAATAAAGCCTAAAAGTCCCCCACAAAACAAAGCAAGCTCCAAGAATTTTACACCTAACCCACTATAAAAGCAAGTAAGTACTAGATGAATGAATGATTATATGGATGAATGAATCTTAGAAACATGACCCATACAGACCAGACCAGACACATGATGTTCACTAACAATGATCCACTAGTAAAATCATTTGTGCTTCCAAACTGCAGCTGGGGATTGTCTACACAGATGAAATTCAACTTTATTCCATTTGCTAGTGCAGCATGAAACTCAGTGTCAAAATATTGCAAATCAATATAGTCCAAACAAATAGAGTTCTATTATCCTGAAATAAATGTGCTTTCCTTGCTTGTCAAGCCATAGCACAATGTGTGTGTACATACTTATGTGCACAGGGGAGGAATGAAAACTACATTCTCCCCAGAGCACAAGCTGAAACCATAGTCTTACAACACCTTTCAGAGCAAAAGTATCTGTGTACCAACATATTCTGGGGAACTTGGCTGAAGATCTGGTCCAAGAACATAAGACCCAGATGCCAGGCTATTTGCCTTTTATGTGGAGCTCTGTCTTATTTAGCAGCAAGAGGGTTTTTTATTTCTTCTCCAAATAATGCAGCCTTTGAGAAAGCCACTAAATGTCCACTATAAAGTCAAAGCTTCCATTTATTCTTCTCCCAGGAGACAGTGTGGCCAGATACTACACAAATGTTAGCATCACACAGGCATACAGTTTTCTCTCAGACCTGCAGGCCTTTCTCCAACAAGGAGAGGTCAACATTGAATTTAGCTTGCAGTTTTCTGTTGTTAAATTCTCAACACAAAGATGCAGCCAGGATGCTTTCATCAGCAATAGCATTTCTGTTTAAGCAATCTCTCTACATACAAGTAGGACTTACAAAAGCAAGTGACAGTAAAAAAATCAATATTGCAAAGAATATTATGGGTTTTGTGGAAGAAGATGCAATATTTATGTTCCTGCCTGCTATTTATTCTAAGAACATAAAGTAAGAGTGCAAGTGTAGGGACAATAATTGGGTTAAATGTAATGACAGTATTTAGGGACATCTTTCTGTTCCTGGTTTATTACCTTATTTAGTTTCATTATCCATCCATCCATCCATCCATCCATCCATCCATCCATCCATCCATCCATCCATCCATCCATCCACACACACACACACACACACGAATGACAGTGAGTCATGTTTCTGCCAACCTGAAAATTTCCTTTCCACTTCTGGGCAGTAAATGACATATTATCTACTCATCTTTGCTGTCCAGACATTTACAGTGGGTGGGATAATTTAGA
>PVKC010008674.1:0-27766 GCA_004027635.1 Crocidura indochinensis
AACTCCTAGAATAGCTAAAGCACTCCTAGGGAAAAGGAAAATGGGAGGCATTACTTTCCCCAACTTTAAATTGTACTACAAAGCAATAGTTATCAAAACAGCATGGTATTGGAATAAAGACAGACCTTCAGATCAGGGGAATAGGCTTGAATTCTCAGACATTGTCCCCCAGACATACAAGTACCTAATTTTTGACAAAAGGAGCAAGAAATCCTAAGTGGAGCAGGGAAAACCTCTTCAACAAGTGGTGCTGGCAGAACTGGTTTGCCACTTGCAAAAAAGCGAACATAGACCCCCAGTTAGCATCATGTATGAAGGTAAAATCCAAATGGATTAAAGACCTCAATATCAGACCTGTGCCATGAGGTATATAGAACAACACATCGGTGAAACACTCCATGACATTGAGACAAAAGACATCTTCAAGGAGGAAACTACACTTTCCAAACAAGTGGAAGCAGAGATCAACAGATGGGAATACATTAAACTCAGAAGCTTCTGCACCTCAAAAGAAATAGTGCCCAGGATACAAGAGTCACCCACTAAGTGGGAGAAACTATTCACCCAACACCCATCAGATAAGGGTGTTAATATCCAAAATATACAGGGTACTGACAGAACTTTACAAGAAAAAAACATCTAATCCCATCTAAAAATGGGGAGAGGAAATGAACAGACACTTTGATAAAAAAAAGAAATACAAATGGCCAAAAGGCACATGAAAAAATGCTCCTTGTCACTAATCATCAGAGAGATGCAAATCAAAACAACGATGAGATATCACCTCACACCACAGAGATTGGCACACATCACAAAGAATGAGAATAATCAGTGCTGGCGGGGATGTGGAGAGAAAGGAACTCTTATCCACTGCTGGTGGGAATGCCGTCTAGTCCAACCTCTGGAAAGTGATATGGAGAGTTCTCCAAAATCTGGAAATTGAGCTCCCATTCGACCCAGCTATTCCACTCCTAGGGATATATCCTAAGAACACAAGAATACAAGAAAAACCCCTTCCTCACACCTATATTTATTGCAGCTCTATTCACAATAGTCAGTCTCTGGAAACAACCAAGATGCCCTTCAACAGACGAATGGCTAAAGAAAGTGTGGTACATATACACAATGGAATATTATGCAGCCGTCAGAAGAATTGAAGTCATGAAATTTTCCTATGCATGGATGTACATAGAATCTACCTTGCTGAGTGAAATAAGTCAGAGGGAGAGAGAGAGAGAGACGCAGAATAGTCTCACTCATCTATGGGTTCTGAGAAAAATAAAGGTTATTTTCCACCAATCCTCAGAGACATTGTGAGGAGGACTGGAACTTCCAGCTCACTTCATGAAGCCCACCACAAAGAGTGGTGAGTGCAGTTATAGAAATAACTACACAGAGAACTACCCTGATCATGTGAATGAATGAGAGAACGTAAAATCCTGTCGGGAGTACAGACGGGGTGGGTTGGGAGGAAGGGAGATTTGGGCCATTGGTGGTGGGAATGTTGCACTGGTGAAGGGGGTGTTATTTTTTAAATTAAAAAGAAGAAAGAAATAAAGATACAGATATGTCCCAAATACTTCACAGGTCCTAGATAAAAAAAATAAGTGAATACTGATTTTTCAATTTCTTAATCTTAAACTTGATGTCAAGATTGGGCCCTCAGAAAAGATAAATCTGGGGCCCGGGAGATAGCATGGAGGTAAGGCGTCTGCCTTTCATGCAAAAGGTCATCGGTTCGAATCCCGGTGCCCCATATGGTCCCCTGTGCCTGCCAGGAGCAATTTCTGAGCATGGAGCCAGGAGTAACCCCTGAGCACTGCTGGGTGTGACCCAAAAACCAAAAAAAAAAAAAAAAAAAAGATAAATCTACAGAAGAATCTAAAGGTCATGATAAGATTATGAAAGGGCCATCAGCATTCTATGACTTTCCTTGTATCAACACCGGGAAATCTTTTAAGTACGCAGAGAAATGCAGTCCAAGACAATTTGGAGAAATTGTACATAACTTCCCTCCCCCCTCAAGTCAATCTCTGCTTTTTCTTTAGAGGAAAAAAAACCACAACAAATTCTTACTTGAACACGTACCTTTCTCTTTATTGCTGCTTATATTTCTCTAAGTTTCTTTCTATAAAAACTACTTCGCAAAAAAGAAAAAAGAAAAAAAGAAATAATGCCTAGGATACAAAAGCCACCCACGGAATGGGAGAAGCTATTCATACAATATCAGAAGAGGGGCCAATATAAGGTATACAAGGTACTGACAGAACTTAACAAGAAAAAAATTCTAACTCATCACAAAATGATGAAAAGAAATGAACAGTTAATTTCTCAAAAAAGAAATACAAATAGTTAAAAAGCACATGGAAAAGTGCTCCACATCACTAATCATCAGGGAGATGCAAATGAAAACAACAATGAGCTAACATCTCACACCACTGAGATGGGCACAAATCACAAAGAACAAGAACAATCAGTGCTGGGGAAGATGTGGGGGAAAAGGCACTCTCATTCACTGCTGGTGGGAATGTCTAGTCCAGCTGTTATGGAAAACAATATGGAGATTCTTCAAAAAAACTGGAAATAGAGCTTCCATATGATCCAGCTATACCACTCCTAGGGATATACTCTAGGAACTCAAAAACACAATATAAAAATCCCTTCCTCACACCTATATTTATTGTAGTGCTTTTTATAATAGTCAGACTCGGGAAACAACCAAGATAAATTTATCTTCAACAGATAAATGGCTAAAGAAACTGTGGTATATATACAAAATGGAATATTATTCAGCCATCAGGATAGATGAAATCATGAAATTTTCCTATACATGAATATACATGGACTCTATTATACTGAGTGAAATAAGTCAGAGAGAGACACACACACAGAATAGTCTCACTCATTTATGGATTTTAAGAAAAACAAAAGACATTATAGAAATAGTTCCCAGAAATGAGTGCTGGAAGGACCGGCTCACCATATAAAGCTCATCAAAAACAGTGATGAGTGCAATTAGAGAAATAACTGCTCTAAGAACTATCATAACAATGTCAATGAGTAGGGAAGTAGAAAGCATGTCTTGAATACAGCTGGGCGGGTTGGGGGCAGGGTGATGGGAGCTTTGGTGAGGGAAATATTGCACTGGTGAAGGGGAATGACTGAAACTCAACTATAATTATGTTTGCAAATATGGTGTTTAAATAAAGATATTATTTATTAAAAATATAAAAAATAAATGTACAATGAGTTTTAAAACCCCTGGAAGTTCAGATTCTAAGTGTCTAAACTTCAGCAAATGCTGTACATTAAAACAAAGGCATGAGATTGAAGAAACTGGAACCAAAGAAGAAGCAGGTGTACAAAACAAATGCTGTCAGCATATGTGTGAGCATAAACAATTGTGCCCACACAAGACATAGGATTGGCATTTGCAGTTGCTCGTATACATAGTTCAAATACTGCAAAAATAAAAGCTCTCGAAGCTACCAGATACTAATATTATACTCATTAGAGAAAAACCTTTCTCAAATAATTAGCCGGTGCAAACCCTCCAGGCAAAACAACTACTTTTTATTTTCTACTTCTCAATATTGGTTCCCTGGCTTAATGGGAGGATTATGGCAAGCACTGATCCTCCTAATTATAAACAAAATATGGAGTTTAGTTATGCCTTTGAAATATTTACTTAAATTATAACATCAAGATACTGTCCATAGTGACCATTTCGAGCTTACATTGTCATAGTGGAATCTTCTTTACCCTAATTTCACTGTTCCACTATTTGTGGCAATCTATGTACCACTGACTGGTCCTCCTAGACCTCATATTTATGGATATTATTACCAATGCATATTTTATTTTTCTTATATCCCACAAATGAGGAGATTATTCTATATGCGGTACATATTCCCTCTCTCTCTCTCTGACTCATTTCACTCAGCATAATATATTCAATAAATTTCCTTGTATAGGCAAATTTAATGACTTCATTTTTCAGACAGCTGAATAGTAGTATTCCATTGTGTAGATGTACCATTTCTTTAGCCATTAACCTGTACTTGAGTACTGATTGTTCTTAGTTATTTGTGCTGTGTGCGAGTCTCTGTGGTGTGACATGAGATCTCATTTTTTTTAATTTGCATCTCCCTAATGATTAGTGATGTGGACCATTTTTATGTGCCTTTTTGTTCATCTCTAATTCTCCTTTGAATAAGTGACTGTTCATTTCCTCTCCTCATTTTTAGATGGTGTTAGTTTTATTTTCTTGTTGATAATTTCTGTCAGTGCCTTGTATATCTTATATATTAATTCTTATGTGTATTGTGTGAATAGTTTCTCCCATTCCATAGGTAGTCTTTGTATCCTAGTAACTATTTTATTTGAGGTGCAGGATCTTCTGAGTTTAATATAGTCCCATTTGTTTATCTTCCACTATTTGGACAGTGGTGTTTCCACTTTGTAAATACCTATAGCTTCAATTTTATGAATTGTTCTGTCTATGCTTTCCTCTACATACCCTATGGTTTCAGGTCTGATGTCAAGGTTTTTAATGCATGATTCAATTTTTGTGCATGGTCTTAAAGAGACGTCTGAGTTCATATTTTTGCATGTAGTTGACCAGTTTTCCATATATCACTTAAGAGGCTTTCCTTGTTCCATTTTTTATATCTTTCCCCTTTATCAAAATTTAATTGATCATATACCTGAGGGTCAATATCATAATTCTTAAGTCTATTCACTGATCTGAGACTCTGTCTTTATTCCAATACTATTTTCTTTTAGTTATTACTGTTTTATATTAAAGTTTGAAGCTGGAGAAAAACATGCCTTCCATCTTCTTTTTCCTAAGAAGTGTTTTAGTTGTTCATAGATATTTATTGTTCCAAATGAATTTCAAGAGTGTTTGATACACATAGAAAAATGTATGGCTATTTTTATCATGGTTGCAATAAATCTGTACAATGATTTAGGAAGTATTGCCATTTTAATTATGCTAATCATCCAAATATGATGAGCAGGGTATGAGTTCACATTTTCCTGTGTTCTCTTTCATTTTTTGAAGAAGGATTTTGTAATTTTCTGTGTATGGTGCTTTCATTTTTTAATTGACTCCAGTATACTAGATATTCTGAGACACAATTATAAATGGTATTGCCTTTTTAATATCTTTCTTCTCTTTCATTTTTGTATATAGAAAAGACATGTATTTTGTATATTAATTTTGAAGCCTGACAGTTTTCTTATAAATTGATTGCTTTTAGAAGCTTTTTGGTAGAATACTTAGGATTTTCTAAATATTGTATGTCATCTGAAAAGAGTGAGAGGTGCTTTTTCCTATCTGGAAGTCCCTTATATCTTTTTCTTTCCTAACTGCTATGCAAGTACATACATTATAATATTGAATATAAGTGGCAAGAGGGGGTAACTTGCTTTGTACCAGATCTCAGAGAAAAGGCTTTTATGTTTTTTCCCATTGAGGAAAATGTTTGCCATATGCTTGCTATAAATGACTTTGACTATATTGAGAAAAGTTTCTTTAATTCCCTTTTGTGGCAATTTTTATTATTAACAGGTGCTGGAACATGTCAAATGCTTTCTTTACATCTAGTGATGTGATTATAATTTAAATTCTCCTTTGATTAATATGGTATATTATATTGACTGACTTTCATATGATCATCCTTGCATCTCTGAAATGAATCCTACTTGGTCATAGTGTATAACCTTCTTGATGAGCTGTTGAATTCTATTTTCTAGTATTTTTTAATAGTCTTTGCATTTGTGTTCATCAGAAATATAGGCCTGTAATTTTTGTTGTTGTTGTTGCTGTTGTGAGGTGTCTTTTTTTTTTTTTGTATCAGGGTTATTTTTTGCCTCATAGCGACTATTTGGAAGCATTTCTGCTTATTTAATTTCCTATAATAGCCTGCAAAGGATTGAGAGTGGGTACTCTTGAATGGTTTGATCAAATTCACAAATGATTCCATCAGGTCTTGGTTTTTGTTCTTGGGAAGCACTTTGATTACTTAACAATTTCTTCAATGGTGATAGGTCTATTCAGGCATTCCAGATCGTCTTGGTTCTATGTTGAAAGAGTATAGGAGTAAAAGATTTTATACATTTCTTTCAAGTTCTCTCATTTTGTGGAATAAATATTTTCAAAGTAAACTCTTATTACACTTTGAATTTCTGTAGTATATGACATGACCTCTCCCCTTTCTTTTTTGATTTGGTTCATTAAATTTCTCATACTAATTTTTGTTCATCTTATTTATTTTTTAAAAAACTAACTCTTGCTCTTATTTATTTTGGGTTGTTTAAGGGGTCTCCAGTTTATTAATTTCTTCTCTAAATTTTATTATTTCCTTTTGCCTGCCTATTTTCAACTCATCTTTGGTCATTTTCCAATGTCTTAAGCTCTGCTGTTAAGTTATTTATGTGGGTCGTTTCTTCCATCCTATAAATGCTTGCAACACTATAAATTTTGCTTTTAGTAACACTTCTGCTGTGGCCCACAGATACTAATACTTTATGTCTGCATTCTCATTTATTTCCAGGATTTTTTATTTTCTCCTTAATTTTGTCTCAACCTAATGTTTGTTCAGTAGTGAGCTGTTTAATTTTCATATATTAAAGGTATTCCTCAATTTCTTTTGTAATCCGCTTTAACTTTAAATTTCAGTTTAACAATGCTGGAGACAATAGTTGATACAATTTCTATCACCTTGATTTTATGAAGTAAGTTTTATGACCCAGCATAAGGTTTATATTGGAGAATGACTTATGTGCATTGGAGAAAAATGTATATTCAGTTTTGTAAGGATGTTGAACCCTAAATATATATGTGTATATATATACATATATATGTATATAGTATATATATAGTATATATACATACATATATGCATATAGTATATATATAGTATATATATATACTAAACTACTATGTTTCATTTTTTTTCTTTTTTTCTTTTTTTTTTTGGTTTTTGGGCCACACCCAGTGACGCTCAGGGGTTACTCCTGGCTATTCGCTCAGAAGTCGCTCCTGGCAGACACGGGGGACCATATGGGGAACCGGGGGATCAAACGGCCGGTCTGTCCTAGGTTAGCACAGGCAAGGCAGGCACCGTACCTCCAGCTCCACTGCCCGACCCCTCATTTTTTTTCTTCAATGCCAATATATACTTGTTAAGTTTTAGCCAGGTTTATCTATCAAAAGGTGACAGAGTGGTGTTGAATTCTCCCACAATTATTGTGTTTCTCTTGGTGTTTTCTTAAAGTCTATTTGCAGTTATTTTAAGTATTCTGCATGCCTCATTAGGTTTTTTAATAACCCACTACTGTCTTAGTGTCTAGGACTGTTTACGATAAGTTTGCTGTGAATCATAAAGATGATTCCTTGTATGTGATTTCCCTTTTTGACATTATTACTTATAGCAGGGGTCTCAAACTCGCGGCCCGCGGGCCGTTTGCGGCCCTCCGTACAGCATTTTGTGGCCCTCGGCCAGCCTTCAAATAGCGCAGTATTCGCGATTATTCGCTTACCGAATAATCGCAATAAAAATCGCATTAGTAAGAAAAAAAATTGCATTAAACGCTCGCATACCCCGAGCAGTTCCGTTCGGGGTATGCAAATGTTTAATGCAATATTTTGCGATTTTTTTCTTAATAATGCGATTTTTTATTGCGAATATTCATTAAGTGAAATCCCTTATGCGGCCCTGCCTCAACCCGGCTTTGCCTCCTGCGGTCCCCAGGTAAATTGAGTTTGAGACCCCTGACTTACAGTATTGTTTCTATCTGTTGTTTTCATCACTGTGACTGGGATTGTCTTATGGTGCTTTTATTTAGGTCACTGTATGCTGGCACTCAGGCATTCAGGATATGAATGCATGCACTTGTAAATTCTGAGAAGTTCTCAGCAATTATGCCATTGACTGTAGCTTTTTCACAGGGATTTTCTTCTTCTTTTCTGTTTCCTGATTTTTATGTTCATGTTTATTTTATTCCAAAGGCTTATTGTTGTCTGATCACTTATTTTGAGGATACTTTTCATCTTTTTCATTTATTTTAAAAATCTTTTCCAATTTCTTCTGTTGTATGTAAGTCTTATGTTGCTCATTGTGCAGCTCACTGGTTCTGTCCTCAGCAGCTATTTTACTGCTAGTGAGGCCTTCTAGTGGGTCTTTAGTTTTGCATATCATTTTTCAGTCCTGTTATTTATGTTTGAAGTTTTCTCGTTTCTACTCTCTTATTCTTTGAGTCTTTTAGCTGTTTATTCCATGGATTCTTTGTGTTTGAGCATCCTCCACATTTCCTCTCTAAAGTCTTTGCTAGATAGGCTAAGTGAATATTTTAGTTGAGTCCTCAGACCTACCATCTTCATTCATTGAGCAGAGTGGTGTTGAGCATAGTTTGAGTTATTTCTGCATTTGACCATTAAGTGTGTTGGTGTTTAGTATGTATTGTGCTGGGGCTCATTGACTAGAAGAAATGTATAGTGCAGAGTTTTGCAGAGCCTTCACTCTTTTTATAGTGTGTTGTTTCTGCATCACATTTATCTGGTTGTTTTTTATAATTAATTTTTCTCACAATATAGAAGCACAAGGAGTCATAGGATTTGGTTTTCTTCTTCCTATCCCATAATAAAGACAATCAGTGTTCTTTAAATTATTGACTCATGGTCAGAATCATTAGTAGTGCATCTTGTCAACATTTGTCCTAAAGAGAGACAAATTATACCTGTTAAAAATAAGTGGTATTTTTCCAGGCTTCTGGCCTTCCAGAAATGTTTTTTTTTCCTACAGATGTATAAACTTTGATGCCCATCTTTTTATGATTTATTTTTCTTTCATTGATTTCTTTTTATTACTCAGAAGTGGTTCCTGTTGCTTGCCCCCCAAACTCTAATCACATCATTAATGTCAATAGCTACAATACAGAATGGGTTATAAGGCCTCACTCCATTAAGTAATGGAGTAGATTTTCCACAAATGGCAGTTTGGGAATAATAAAAATACAAAAGACCTCATTTTAGATATGTAGGGGTAAATAGTGAAAGCTGATCTCAACATTTATGTTTCTCCTAACAAGAGTCTCAGTCACGTGAACTTTCACCTGAGGGTCTGAGAAAACTAGTTACACACTTCTTGGTAATTCATTTCTTGGATCATCAGTAGTGCATATTATTTTAAAACCTAAAGGATGATAATGAATTGTAGCTCCACCCCAGAGTACCTGAGACCCGCCCATTTATGGGTGGGGTCTTGGGAACCAGAGATGACATGTAACTTGACCTGCAGACCCTGCCCATTTCCTGGGAGGGGCCTGGTGAAGGTACTTAAGGGCTCTGACCCAGAGGAGAAAGGCTTTTCTCTTGTTGGTTTCTGGTTTGTGCCCAGTTGGATCTATGACAGTTTAAAGGTCTGAGGAGAAGTTTGGAAAGAGATTGAACAAGAAAGATTGATGGAGAGGAGATGACTGAGGGACAAGGTATAAAGCAGGGCTGAATAGGGATCCAGCATAAATGGTTTATAGGCCACACATGGGTTAAGAATAAAGCTGATATCTCCTGGAATCTGTCTGTGGATAATTTCCTCGCTGCTACCTGGAACTGTAGACCCACTGGCTGAAGGGGGTTGGAGACACATAGTCCTGGCCCAGAGGAGAAAGGTCTCCATCCACTAGCCAAGTCATTCAAAGGCTTTATTTATTTACTACAATGAATAATTGTTCACATGTCTTTCACTTTACAGAGACAACAACCAACACTGCTTGTCAGGCAGTTGGTCTCACTGCTCAACCTCACTTACATGTTGCTTGAACCAATGATTCAGTCTCCCCTGGTTCTGCTTCCTGTTGAATGGTGGAGCCAAGGTGATAAGTTAACCTATCTAAGAACCAAGAGACTTTGATTCCCTATATTTTCTTTTTTTATTATTTTTTGTTTTTGTTTTTTTGGTTTTTTTTGGTCATACCCGGCAGCGCTCAGGGGTTACTCCTGGCTCTGCGCTCAGAAATCACTCCTGGCAGGTTCGGTGGACCATACGGGATGCCGGGGTTCAAACCACCGTCCTCCTGCATGTAAGGCAAATGTCCTACTTCCATGCTATCTCTCCGGCCCAGGTTCCCTATATTTTCTTCTTACCAAACAAGTTTCAAAATGCCCACTCTCTTCTTTAGTGCTTATGCCCGTAGAGTTAGAAGTCATAATTGAGAGTTGCTTTATTTTACAATGTTTATTTTTGGAAGTAATTAATCTTAACTGCCCTTTTCCAAAATGAAAAAGCAAACAAATAGAAATAGAGGGAATTCAATTCAGAAAACAGCAAAATGGTGTGGGATACAATATTGCATGTTAATAATAAATGCCAACTGTGTGGTTCAATGCCCAAATTATTCTAATAAAATACTCGTCAAAAGATATGTATCAGAGGAAATGAGGACTGAATAATATGCTACTGCATGGAAACTGTATGAATTTCTAAGCTGCTTGTCACTGAACAAAATTTATAATTATTTGATAGGTACACATTTTGTTAGTACTGCTTCAAACTAATATTTTATCAAGATGTTACAGTTCTTTCAGGTTGGAACCACGGAGGATTTTTTCAAGTAATTATGATTTAATGCACAAAAACTAAAAGGCAGGCAAAAATAACAGAGCAGTATCCAATTACTAAAGGTCCAGGGTGTAAAAGGTTAGAAATGTACTTCAGTTGAAAGAGATCTTTGAGTAACACAGTCCAATTCCCACATCCTAGGCTAAAGCTAGTCAGTTAGAAGACACTCATCAGATAATTTGCAATGAGGTCATACCACATAATAATGCTATGGTAATTCTAGTATTTCAAAGATGGGGCTGATCCAAAAGCAAAAATAGATTAGGAGATTTTATTTAACTTATGATTGCATCTTCTTCTTGCTTACTTCAAAATAGAAATGTCAGTTTCTTGAGGTCCCAAAGATAAGACAATATCTGCTTTAATTTCAAAGAGAATTCCTTATTGATAAAAGAAGAAGCCTCCATAAAATTAAACTGCTTTTTCAAATAGCTTCTTGCCATAGTCAGTGATAATTTATGCTTGGTGAACAGGAAAACATGCTGAATTTATTCATTTTACTATGCACTGCCTGTCAAAAGGGTAAGCTGATAAAGAAACAGTGGGAGTGGGCAGCTTATTGGTATTTACAAAGCCCATATAAAAGATTTTTTAATTCTTCCTGATTTCAAGAGGAAAAGAAAATTAATTCTGAAAAGAACACAACAGAGAATTTCTATTATTGTAAAATTCATGGTATCTGGCATTTTACCATACAAATAATTAGGAAGATTTTCTTTTACTTTTGTCTCCAGAACAATATCCTGCTCTATTTTAAAGCCATAATAAAAAATTGTTCAGCAGAGAGTTTCTTATTATGAGCCCGGAGACTGACACAGGTTCACTGCAGGATTCTCTGGATCCCTTAGTCAGAAATATTTCTACTCACTGGCAGTGACTTCTCTCATTTTCTACCAATCATTCCTGGCTCTAGCTAGAATATTTCTTTCCATTTTAATCTTGTCTGAAGTAAAACACCATTTTCCTGCATGGTTTCAGGATGGTTTTTGGAGTATTTGGGATATTTTTAAGCTTCACTTAGTGGTGGAAGAGAGTCTGCACATGCCCACTGGTGTACTCATGCCTTTTTAACTAAGGAAAGGCAGCAACTCTAAAAATTCAAATTATTGCTGAGAGCACAGATGAGCAGATGAGCTTTCCACTTCATGAGGTACAAAAGTCTTTTGTAGTGGTTTGAAATATACAAAGTTTACCTAAACTAAAAAGTTCAGTTAACTGTAAACTTTAACATATGTACTCTCTATTTTTCTGCCATGTCAGATAATAGGTTTTTATCATATGTGAAATGCATACCAAGAAGACTGAGGAACTTTGAAACGTGAGGGAAGATTTAAGGAGTTCATACAATGTCAAGCTCCTTTTTTAAACCTGATACAGAGGTTTTTCTAATGCAGCGCAAAATTGTAGCTAAAAACCATGGCATAATATAGTCTAATGATAAAATGTTCATAACATTATAACTAACCTATGAAAATACTAGATTTGGGAGACAAAACTTTTTCCTCTAAGTCTTCCTCATTTAAGCTGTATGAGAAAAGGCAATGTCATTACCAAGTGTTATTGGTAGTAGCTGGACATAAACAACAAATTTCAAAATTATTATAATCTGCCATATTACTATTACCAGTCTGTATATTCAAAAGCCAAGAGAATCCATCAATGAAACTTTTCCTTAATCCCACTTTTTCTTAGTCCCTCTCATAAGAGAAGGATGGCCATAAAGCTCTGATTCCCTAGTTTTTGTCACCTTTGACTTTTTCTCTCTTCAGGTTTTACCTCTAAATATGTAAAATTGTGTAAAGATCAAGGACATCCACAGGATTGTTCCTCAATGCCTCCTCTACTAAGTGTAGACCTTCCCATTTGAAGAGGCAGATATGAAGCCCAGAGGTAGTGTCTGGTGTAAAATAAAATAAAATAATTTCAAAGCACTATTCAATCATGACTTTCTATATTCTCAAAGTATGCCTTTTAGCACTGTCACTCAAATGATGAATGGTTTGGAGTCTTTGTTTTAATGTGTCAGATTATCAGTAGAGATAATAGCTGACCATCCATACACATCTTCCTTTTGTCCTTCCATTTGTTATAGAAAGCATCATTCCAAGATTTTCTTTTGACTATTAACTAGACTTTATTTAAAGTGTTAAATAAAATCTTGAACTATTTTAGAAAATGCCAGGTATCCAGCTTACCAATAGCTATGACTTGTCACAAATTAAAAGATAGTTCTTCCCCTTAAGTGTTTTTTTCCACTCATCTAGAAAGTATCCTGGAAAGACCGAATGAATGTCTAGGATATGGTCAGACATATTAGGCTTAAATTTAAGTTTAACTCTGCATCCTTGAATAAATTACACTTAATGTTGAGTCTGCTTCCTCAATTTGAAATAATTTGAATGGGGGTAGGAAAAACTAGATTTTCTTTCTGGCATGTGTTAGTTTCTTTCTACATTGTCATCTTGTTAATAGAACTCCCTATTTGACTGCTAGATAGGCTAGAAAAGGCTGTTAAAATAATTTTATGCCCTATCTTCTTAGCCAATGGTATGGAGCTCTTTTGTGCTTTTGTCTTTCAAGTTTGTCATTCCTTAGTTGGTAATTATATGGATCATTATGCTTTATCATTGGTTCTGATCATGTACACAGGAATTCTCTGATTGAGGGTGTTTTCCCACAGATGGTCCTGGGAGAATATGAGAGGGATGACTACATTTCATGTGATAACTGAGAAAGTTCTGACTGGAGAAGGCAAGAGCAGAAGGGACATACAGGACTTCTGGCTTTTCTGCAAACATGCCTCTCTGTGAATCAGATAAAAGATGCACATGACCATTTTTAATGCCCACTTGAAACCTATAGAACATTGTAATACGATCATTCATTTCATAATCTCAAAAAAGAAATAATAGATGATTGGTATAGTGAAGTAAGGCAAAATGCACATACTTAGTAACTGTGTGGTTCACATAACAAACATGCCAAAGACGTTAGTTATTCTGATTGTAATTTTCTTCATAGGGAAGCTGAACAGAATCAAATAAGATCTGTTAGAGCACTTGGTCTCGTCTATTAATAAGAGTTCAACAATTAGTACCTTCTGTCCCCTTGAGAAACCAGTTAATATTTTCTAATATGCTTAAGTTTAAGGTAACCTAAATTCAAGATTCTCCTCTGTACCATTAATCAGATATGCCCTTCTTCTCTCAAAAAATGTCATCTTATCAGCTCTCTTAACTTCCCCTACCCCCATGTATGTCCAGTGCTAACAAGTCTCCTGTCCTTCATTGTATCACTTATCTTTATGCTTGTTTGTTTTCCAGCTTCTTATTACATGATTTCTAGGACTGATTCCATTCCTATTTTTCCAGTTTCTGTGTTCTCTAACTATCCCTGAAGTCCTCATAGCCTCAGTACTTTTTGTGATGACAAAGCCAAGTCATATGAGTCTAGATCAATTTTGTCTTAATCAAACTGGAATATATTTGCAATAAAAAATAGGAAATGACTGCTATGTTTATCACAAGGAATTAAAGCTATTTTCTTACAAATCTGATGGACGTGAGCAGCCAAAACAAATATAGTGAGTAATTTCTCTCTGTACTAACTGGTTTCTTTCTCTAAATTATCCAGACAATCACTTCCCATGGCATAGTCTCAAATGGTATATTAAATTCATCCCAACATTTGCCTTCTATTTTGGATTTAATTTTGAAAGAAGACATCATGGAGAGTAAATTCGTGGGTGAAGGATTAAATAGATAGATACCAGGCATCTATAAATAGCTAAATACCTCCAGTTTCAGAAGAATTATAAAAAAAAAGGAAGATAACAGCAATAATAATATAATGACTGTAATTTCTTAAACATCTTAAAATCACAGTTGTAAAGCTGGGAGAAAATAGATGTATTTGTCTTTCTCTTGCTGAAAAAAACAAGTCATGCATGATTTTTATGACCTAGCAAGCTATGTGTCCCTTCAGGGAGCTATTAACTCTGTCCTTCTGGATGATGTCTAATTCCCATCAAAATTAGAAATTGCTCAAAACCAGAAAAAAAAGTAATTCATTCCTAAATAGACCATTAGTAATATTGGATAGTTTATTATATTACAATATAATGTTAAAATTCCTGCAGGCAACTGATTTTCAGTAGTGAATTAAAAAAAACTAAACTTAGTATCTGAGAATAAGGTGGGAGCCATTAACAATTATAAGCACTCATTGTAGGATAATCTAAATAGACTGTACAATAGGATTTTTACCTTGAGCCTGTACCCAAGTATACTGTCTTGTTCACAGCATAGCTAATGTAACTACTGACAACCTTTTATCAGGGAATCTGAATTCCTAGAATAATGTGCATATGCAAAATTGTATCACTCTTTATCCTTAAGCTAGTTTATTTACTGGCTATTAATTACAGTAAGTTTTCTTTGAAAAAAAAAAGGTCCACTATTTTCATTTCTGTACCTATATTCCAGTTTAATGTAACTACTTGTTTGAAAGATAAAAACTGAAGAGATGAGAATTAGAGTGGTGCACTATGAGCTCTAATTACATCAGTATAAAACTTCTTGTACTTAAAGATTTAAAATACTAACAAATCTCAATTTCTCACCATTTATATTCCTGAATATAACATCTGAATTACAAAACTAAAAAAAGCATCACTAGGGTATCAAATACATCATTCTCAATATATTCTAAAATTTCTTTTAAAGTTATTATAATTTATTTCAGGATCTGAGCCTTTTTTCCTAGTTCTTATTTAAAAAAGATGAATTTTACAACAACTTTCTGTTATTTATGAATAAATGTTGAGGGCATTATCAAATATATGGTGTTTTCATCAAGTGTTTTTAAAATGAAAGATTATCTGGGCAGTGATAAAAAGCATATGTAATTTATATTTCTACTAATCTCACAGAAGTAGAAATATTTTACATAAAGATACTTTTCACAAATACATAAATCAAAGTATTTCTAATTTTTAATCTGATTGATGTTTTTCCAACTACAATTGCCCATTTCATTTAAAAAATGTTTAACATATAATTCAAAAGTGAAAGCAAGTCCCATCAGTTTCTTGAAATTGGATAAATGTCTCAAAACATCAGCAAAGAGGTCTTAAAGGGTGGTAGAAATCTATAAAACATCCAGACTTGTCAATAGAAGGAGGGAGATGGGATAAGACTATAAACCAAGCAACCTTTCTATGACCCCAACCCTCCCTCATCTCTGAAAAGTAATAAGGATGGCTTCTTGAGTCTTTGTTTGAGGAAGCTGAAAATAAGAATTGTGAGCTTTTACTTTCCCACTGAGACTTAAAGTAACCATAACCCTTCCATTCAAAATTGCTTTTATTCAGTGACCTGAGGTTCAAGCAGACGGGCTTTTTGTTGCATTCAATTTTTCAAAAATAATTCATTAAGTCACTACACTGAGCAAAATTGGCCAACCTGGGATAATGTGGCCCACAGGGTGGGGATGTGGGAGATGATGGAGGATGGGGCACAGAAGACATGTTTCTGTGAATAGGAACCATTTGAATTGTTGTCAGGGATCCTAAAATCTTTGCCACCACCAAGATGGTAAATAGACTTATTCAGGTTTGCAACAGCTATGCCACTTATTTTGTGGCCTTGGTTACATATTATAAATTCATATGGCCTCACTTTCTGCCTCTATAAATTTCCCAACGCTTCCTCCCTTTTGTTACTGTTCCACAGTGTAGGACAGTAACTAGTTCATGGATATAAGAAAGCTGCTGTTAATTGTAATCATACAAGTGGAGGAAAAAAAAGTGTTTTCTCATTCTAGTCAATAGCAACTGTGACTCAGAAGGGAGCCAATCTTTGTGTTGTGTGTAGAAATAGTACAAATCCGTGTCCTTATCTTGATTATGTATGGAAAACTTTTGTGCATGCCCATGGAGACCAAATGGTAAGAGGTCCCAGTTAATGTGAAAAACTTGGAAAATGATACGCCACTAAGATACGAACAGGTAAATACTTCCAGGGCAGCCTGTGACTTGACAATAGACACCATAATTCTTTTATGAGTGTCTCAAAGTAGGGTTCTAGGCAAAATTGCCTCAGTCACCTGGTCACCAAAACAAATTTATTGAAGCCAATCTAGATCCATAGTTACACCTGCTTTTATTCCCTAATTTTTATTATAACACTATGATTTACCAAGTTGTTCATAATAGATTCATTTAAAACACTGAGTATTCAAACACCAATCCCACCACCAGTGTGACTTTCATCAGGGTCCCCAATTTCCCACCCACCATCATAGCCTACCTCTAGGCAGGCACAAACAAATTGCTACACATTGCTTGTTACATTACAAAGGCAAATGGAATTATCAAAATTTAGATCAACAGGATCAATTAGAAATGATTGTCATATCTCTCCATGGAGTTACTAAGGATTTACTAGACTGAGTTATCTGTGTCAATGGTTAAACTTACTGATCTTGATAGGTTACTATGTAACTTTTATAGCAGATTTACTGTAATATTACTGGACTGACACTACTATAAAATATTAACATGCTGCTCTGTTGCATATGGTCTAGAATTTATAGATCTATAACATATTTGTTTTCTTGAAATTTCTATAAAATTAAGTAACAGAGCTGGGTCATTTCTATTAGAGATGAAATAATATAGGATGTATAGTTGGGTTGTTGTAGTTTAAACAGAAAGAGGAATCTTCCCTTCTCCTTTCTGCAAATGCCAAAGAGGTATAAACAAGGACCAGACTACCTGAAAAGTATTAGTGGCCATTATTTTCTTTTTGGAACATAGTGGAGGGGCAGTGCTCTTTATCTGCCAGAAAGATGCACCTGCTTTTATGTTTACATGGAAATATGATAAATATGTATGATGTGATATATATTATATATAAGAAAGTATATGATCAACAAATAATAGATTCTCATCATTGAATTCCTGTATTAAATGTTGCATCTTAAAAAATCTCAGTTTATATATTAAGGGAATTTTTTTAATATTCTGATAACTATAGGCAAGTAAGGCATTTATTACTTTTTCTTTTATTTGGTGACAATTTTAAGGTAAAACGTACAGTTCTATATCTAAAACTTTTCTCGGTGATGTAGGAGTCAAGCTTCTGATATTAGAGTTAAGAATCATATAAAAATCAGGTTGTTTTATCTCATTCCCTATCGATAAGATGAAATCAGAAGACATGTCATCCTTTGATCTGTGCAAAAACCAGGATCACTGACTACAGAAGACTGACTTTGACAACCATAAGTTTGCCCAGAACTTATCCCGGGACCAATAAGAAAGACCCTAGCCTAGGCTTTGGACTACAATCTGTACAACAACCAAGAACTCTAATTCCAGAGGTATGACTGAGACAACTGCAACTGAGCAGAACTTCTGAAAACATAATGACTATCCTATGCTTGTCCTAGGATCAGTGTAAACACCAAGACCACCAATTACAGAAGACTGATTAAAACAACAGTGTTGGAACAGAACTTCTAAAACTGTAAAGACTCTATCCTAGGCCCCATCCTATGACATGTGCAAATACCAAGATCTCTAGTTACAGAGGCCTGATTTTATCATCCACAACTGAGCAGAAAGTTTCCAAGCACCACAAAAGGACCTAGGGGAGAGTAAAAGAGCATGTGTGAAGGCTGTAGTTATTCCCATGACAGTATGCTGCAAAGGCAAAGAAACACTGCATCTATTAGGTCAAGGGAATTCCCTTTATAATCTCCCCAATATTTACTCTGCCTTTGCAAAAGAGGGGGAAAAAAGGAAGCACAAATTTTTGTCTTTTTCTTTTTCTTTTTTTATTTCATGCCTGTGATTATTGCTTGGTTGTTGTCTGTATTGTGGTGGTGTTTTTGGATTTTTTTGTCACTGTAGCTTTGTTTTGTTTTATTTTGTTTTTGCTTTCTTGTTTGTTCTTTTATTTTCTTAATTTTTTGTCTTTTTGTGATGTTTTTCGTCCTTATCCCCTCTCTTCTCTTATATTGATATTTATAACCCTCTAGAAAGTTTAGATGGACCCCCTCCTGGATGTTTTTGTTTGGTTTTTTGCATTTTTTGTTTTTATTCTTGTTTGCTCTTTGTTTTGTTTTCTTTTTCTTTCCCTTCAAACAGAACCACATAACCTGGACCATCTTGTTCTGCCTCATAAATTGAAGGGGAAAAAATGGATGGTACCAAGACCAAACATTGAATATTGAGTAGGAAAAAAATGATTATTCTTAAACACCAAATCCAAAGCCAATGACAACAGAATCGATACCCATTCTACAACAAACTAGACACAGCATGAACCACTTATACTAGCAGCCAGGGAGCAAAAAAGGAGGATATGGGATGCATGCTGAGAACAGGGTTGAAGGGAAGGCAACACTGGTGTTGGGAATGCCCTTCATTCAATGCTGCTATGTACCTAAAATATTACTGTAAAGATTTGTAATCCATTTTGGTCACAATAAAATTATTAAAAATAAATAAAAGAAAAATCATATAAAATGAATACTCTTGGGCCTGGAGAGATAGCACAGCGGTGTTTGCCTTGCAAGTAGCCGATCCAGGACCTAAGGTGGTTGGTTCAAATGGTCCCCTGTGCCTGCCAGGAGCTATTTCTGAGCAGACAGCCAGGAGTAACCCCTGAGCACTGCTGGGTGTGGCCCCAAAACCAAAAGAAAAAAAAAAAAGAATACTCTTATATTTACATTTACCTGGCAGGGGAGATACCATGATCACGAAGGTGGTTTCCCCAGGGCGAGGCTCACCCATTGCACTCCTGGTGTGCTGGCCCCTGCAATTTCCCCAAATATGGGAAACTCGATTGCATAATTTGTAGTAGTGGGGGACTGCATTCGAGCTCTCCCTGAAAAAAAAATGAATACTCATGAATGAAAAAAATCATTTTATAATTTTCTATGTGATGCTATCTTACTCAATAAATAATATTTTTATTAATGAGTTTATTTTAACCTAATACAAAGGCGTGTTCCCACTTTTTTCTCTGTAATTCTGTAGATATAGCCTTATTGGTTTGTCAGCCAAGAGGTATATCATTCATATTTTGTTTCACTTGATGTCCCAGACACCCAAATATGTGAGGCACTTGCTCTACCACTGGATTAAACATAGACCTTTTTTTTGGGGGGGGGTTGGTTTTTTATTTTTGGGCTACACCCGGTCTCTCTCAGAGGTAACTCCTGCTTCTGTGCTCATAAATTGCTCCTGGTCGGCTCAGGGGACCATATGGGATGCCGGGGATAAAACCCATGTCTAATATGAGGTCAGCTTCATGCAAGGCCTGCCGCTGTGCTATTGTTCCAGCCCCACCCCCATAAGCAACTTTAAACTTCTTTTAAATATATCTCACCACTTCACAATCACTACCAGAGAATAGTACCCTTCAACACAGCCCACAGAGTAAAAGTGGGAGAACTCAAACTGCATAATTGAAGTAAAATATATAACTAAAACCCTCCTTCTCAAGTGAAGAACAAATAACTATCTGTTGAATAACATACAAGTTATCCATCTCTGGTAAACATTGATAAATTAAGTTTAATCATTAACCAAGTTTCCCCTTGCTTAAGTAAATCCTTCATTACCTTGATAATTTTACTTTTTGTCCTAGAGCTCAAATACATGGACTTTTTTTTCCCAGGCTGCATGATGGCAAAAGCAAAAATTACCACTTTTTGCAAAATGCACTTCAATTTTTCATTCTCCAACGTGAGAAAAACTTATTAGGTTAAGCCCTCTTCCCCCAGACACCTCTTTATTTGTCCACTATTTAAAAACTTGCAACAAGCTAGAGTAATAGTACAAAGGGTAAGGAGCTTGATTTTTCCATCTCTGCTACTCCATATAGTGTTCTAAAGCTGCCAGGAGTGATCTCTGAGTGCAGAGTCAAGAGTAACCCTTTGGGGCTGGAGCAGTGGCGTTAGTGGTAAGACATCTGTCTTGCAAGCGCTAATGTAGAACTGACAGCAGTTTGATCCCCTGGCGTCCCCAAACCAGGAAGGATTTCTGAGCGCATAGCCAGGAGTAACACCTAAACATCACCGAGTGTGACCCAAAAACTAAAAAAAAAAAAAAAAGAAAAAAAAAGTGACTCTTACCACCACTATGTCACTATGTGTGGCCCAAAAGCTAAACAAACCCCACTAGTGAGTGAGAGGGAAACTGAGAACATTGGTGGAGGGAAATGGACACCAATAAAGGATTACTGTTGGAAAAATTTTATGCCTGAAATTTAATCATGAACAATTTTAAAATTCATAGTAAATAAATAAGAAAATTAAATAATACTAAAATAAAAGTCCTTTATTAGTTGGGGGTGTTTTATTTTAATGCAGTTTATCTCTTCCCAAGTTCAAAAATTAGTTGCCCTTATTCTATTTTGGCTTTCATGATACTCATACCCTATCCCTGCGCTATATCTATTACTTTTATTCTTACTTATTAATCATTTTTATCTCTGGAGTAATTAATCCTTGATTTTCATTTATTTGTAGTACATATTTTTTAATATAACTCAGTGTTCTTTCATTATTTTTCTGATCTTAGTGATTCTGTAGAAAGTCTGTATGTGTGTGTGAGAAAGAGATAAATCAGTAGAAGGTGTAGTTAGGGTACTCTGGAATAGCAAGAAGTGAGCTGTATCATTGTCTCCATGGATATCTGAGACAAGGTAGAGACACTTCTGTCACAAAAATCTTTAATGCTATTGTTTATATCATGAACAGTAGTAAAATTAATCATTTTAGCCCTAGAAAATGTTTATGGTGGATTACATTTTGGTGACATTTTCTTAGTTAAAATAATACCTTTTATAATTTATAATAAATATTTAAACTATATGTTAATGACCAAGTTATTCACTGTTGAGTTTTATATGTACAATGTTTCAGGACCAATATCACCCCTGTGTCAACTTCCATTTACCAATGTTCCAGAGTCCATTCCAATTGAACACCCCTCACCCTAGCCTGCCATCATAACAGTCACCTTCTTAAGTTTGCTTGTTAGGGGGCCGGGTGGTGGCACTGGAGGTAAGGTGCCTGCCTTGCCTGTGCTAACCTAGGACGGACCACAGTTCGATCCCCCGGTTCCCCATATGGTCCCACGTGCCTGCCAGGAGCAACTTCTGAGTGAATAGCCAGGAGTAACTCCTGAGCGTCACCGGGTTTGGCCCAAAAACCAAAAAAAAAAAAAAAGTTTGCTTGTTAAAGTTTGGGTCTCATAATATTACTGTTGTTAACTCCGGATTGTATATTTAGTTCTATTCTTTCTTAACACCAGCAATGAACCTGAGATCCCCCATGGTCCCCGGTCCCTGTTCTTTTAAAATTGAATTTCTCCTACTCCACGTTTTCTCCTCACTATACACTGGAGTCACCGGTATTCTAGACAACTCCATTTAAGCAATGTTATTTCTTCATGAAGTTATTCTAAGTATAACATATATAATTGATATCATCATGCATTTATCCTTTTCTTACTTCATTTCATATAATATAATGTTTTCTAATTTCATCCATATTGTAGAAAATTGAATCATTGCATTATTCCTTACAACTATGTAGTATTCCATTGTGTGTATATATTTATTATGGAGATATGGTATTTATACTATATCTTCATGTTTCACTCATCAGCTGTTGGAAGTCTATGATGATTTCAACATTTAGCTATTGTCCTGCAATGAATTGTGGTGTGCATAATTTTTGATTAATTTATTAAGTATATCACCAGGGATTCATTGGACTTTGTTGGAGTACATGTAAGCACTATCTGCTCCTCCCTCCTACTCCAGCAACTAAAACTACTTCCCAAAGCCATCATCAGTCTCCATTTGGCCAGCTCTATAAACTCACTTTATTCTTGATGTAAACCAAGTCATCAAAATTCATTGGTATACCAGTTTCACAGATGAAAATTGACAATTTTGGGAAGAAAGGTAAATCAAGTTTTACTCTGCCAAAACCTCACCAATTGCACTCACTACCCACAATCACCATTTGGCCAATAATCTAGCTTTATCACTTAACCATTGATCTCTGTAGAGATGCCAAACTGATTGAAGTTCCAAGTATGCAGGTATTTGGGGTGACATCACCAGGACTTTGTTAGAGTGAATATAGGTATCCTCCTCACTGTCTGATACTTCCAGAAGGCTTAGCAGCCAAGACTGTGCCCCAGAAATGTCACAATATCATCTACAAAGTCTGTAATTCTTGGACCACTCAGTCATATACATGGCAGTATGACAACTCCAGATTCCTCAATGTGATTATTCCAGTAGGAACACACCAATTTATTTATTTTTACTTTTATTGTGGCTAAAGAGAGTTACAAATCTTTCACAGTAATATTTAAGGTGCTTAGTAATAATTAATAAATATTGTCCTCCCTCCATCCCTTTTCCCAACATGCGTCCCACTTCTCCTTTCTTTGATGCTAGTGTAACTGTTCCTCACTTGTACAGCTTGTTATAGATTAGATATCGATTCTGTTATTGTTGACTTTTGGTTTGGGAGCACACCAATTAAAATGTTAACAAAGATTTGAAGCCACCTAATGTTCAGAAACAAGACAAATAACTGAAAGATCAACAAGCAATACATAGCTTAGTAAACATTCTAACCATGACTTAATAATCTCAATTTAAGATACAGTAATTTTCACAAATTTCTTTTGTTGTTGTACTGTGATATTTTGTTGTTGTTGTTTTTGGGTGACATTCAGGGACTAACCCTGGCTATATGCTCAGAAATCACTCATGGCTTGGGGGACCATATAGGACACTGGGGGATCGAACCGCAGTCCGTCCTAGGTTAGTGCATGCAAGGCAAATGTCCTACCACTTGTTCTACCACTCTAGCCTCTTTTTGCTGTATTTAAAAAACAATTTCACTGCCACTTATCTATATCAAAAAATATAAAATGTATCATTTCATACATGCCTTGGAGGAGGGTTGGAAAGTGATAGGATTCTGAGGTCAATGGTGAAGGAATTTTACATTTTACATTGGTGGTAGGATTGGTGTGGCAAAAATATAGAGTGGCAGAAACAAATATATAATAAGCAACTAGGAGAAAACAAGTCTTTATAAAAAGTATTTATAATTTAAATTTTGAAGGATAAAATTGTAACTATAGTCAATATTTTTCTTTTTAAAATAAAAATGGAAAGGTTAAGCAAAATATAACCTTTAATTTGTATAACCTTCTGTATTTTATCAACTAAAGGATGGAAATGATGATGTCAAGAAGGATTTTTAATAATACTACCACTTGCCCTCAATTCATCTTACAATGGTTAGTATCACTTAACTTAGTATCACATAACTAATGCTATTTTTGTCTTTTAGATGACTAACATCTATTGCTAGCTAAATTCAAAGAGCCTTATTAGTAGAAAATATGTTTATGTTTCTTCATATTTTTCATGGTTCCTTTTATGACACATAATACTTACTTATTCAGTAAAACTTAAACTTTTCTCTAACAAATAGTACTTCTGTTTGCACAAGATGAATTGGACTGATTGAAAAGTACTACCCAGAGCAATTAAGTAAGAAAGATATCAAAGTCATAATAATTAAACCATTTGCAGTTAAATGACAAAATAAACAGAATATTCAAAACTTTCTAACTATAAAAAATAGAAAAAATAAGTCAGTAACAGCAGGCTATAACATCAGTGCACTAAAACATGTTGCATTTCTATAAGCAAACAATAATTCAGCAATAAATTTTTAAGCTACTTAACATTGTTCCCCCAAAACATCCAATATTAACATCAAATAAACTTAGCAAACCAGGTGAAAGGATTATATACACAAAACTAAGAGCCACTATTGAAAAATTAGAAGAAATTAAGAAATAGAAAAATACTATAAATTTATGTACCTGAAGAAATAACATTATTCAATGTTATTTACCAAGTATAAAAATAAATTCAATAAAACCATAATCAAAATTTCAATGGCATTTTAAGGACATAGAACAAATAATATGTATGGAATCATAAGTCTCTGGCTAGCAGGACCATCTAAGTTAGATGATGATGATGATGATGATAGATAGATAGATAGATAGATAGATAGATAGATAGATAGATAGATAGCAGACAGACAAATAGATTATCTTTTTTATCTTTAGGGGCACATCAGCAGTGCTCAGTGATTAATCTTGGCTCTGTGTTTAGGATTGACTCCTGGCAGTACTCACTTGACCGTATGGGATACTGGGGATCAAACCCCTGTTGACCATTTAAAGGACAAGCATCTTACCTATCACTATTACTATCACTCATATTATATATCTATATAATATATAGATTTTGTTAAAGATGGAACATTGAGTTCACATATTCACCTTATGCTATAGTGTCATTTTAATTCTTTTAAAATTATGTACTGTACCCAATCTACAACAAGCTGTAAAGTGGAGACCAGTTACACTAGTATTCTGGGGGGTAAAGGAAGGAGATATGGGAGACATGCTGGGAACAGGAGTGGAGGGAGGACAACATTTGTGGTGAGAATGCCCTTCATTCCTTGTCACTATGTTCCATAAATAATTCTGTGTAATACACTTCAGTCACAATAAAAATTTTTTAAAAGCTATGTACTGTAATAAAAGCAAATTCAGTTTAATAGAATCAAACATGCCAAAACAAACCCTTGGATGTATAGACAGCTAAAGAATGAAGAATCTATATACATTATGTGAAAACAAGCATCAATAAATAATGTTGGAGGACTTAATAGGATAGCAGGTAGAAAATTTGCTTTTCATGCAGCTGAACTGAAATAAAAGTAAATAATTTTTTACTTGAACTGAGGACTGAGGTGAATGAACCCAGGGAAGAGCTTGGCCAGGAGGAAACAAAAGACTGTTGACCAGCAGCAAGAGAAGCTGTAGGGCAGTGGTCCTCAAACTACGGCCCACGGGCCACATATTGTATTTGTTCACGGTTTGTTTCTTCACATCAAAATAAGATGTGTGCAGTGTGTATAGGAATTTGTTCATAATTTTTGTTTTTACTATAGTCTGGCCCTCCAATGGTCTGAGGGACAGTGAACTGGGCCCCTGTTTAAAAAGTTTGAGGACCCCTACTGTAGGGTGTGGGCAGAATGTGGACTAAAATGTCTCATTTTCAACTTAACTGAGGTGAGTTTGCCCAGAGGAGAGCACAGCCACTTCACTCTGGGGCTGTGCATTTTCTATAGTCAAGTAGTCCCAGTACAATACATTAAAAAAATCACAACATTATAAAGGTCACAATGGGAAAGCAATGCAGAACCCCATTATACATTTTTTACTGATGCTAATTCTGAAGAGTCAACGAACATCAATGACCTGCACAACCTCTCTGATCAAGACTTGAAAGAGAAAATGTTAAGGCATTAAGTACCAAATAAAAGATGCAAATAAAAGCATCCAAACACATCCTTATCAAATGATGAAAACTTCTAGATAGATATGGAGTACTGAAATCAGCAAAATATAAAAAGGAAGATACACAACTTCAAGTAAAACAACTGGACAGAAAATTTTAAGGCCAAGCTCTTGCCTAGTCTCACCTCAGTTCAAGTAAAAAATACACCAAAATTCTACAAAAAGATGACAAAAAAGAATCCTATGACATTTATCTCTCAATGTCAATAAACTAAATGCACCAATTAAGATACACAGAGTGGATAAGTGGATCAGATAATTGAATATTTTTCTGCCTGCAAGAAATACACCTGAACGGTTAGAGTAAATGCAGGCTCAATGTAAAAAGGTTAGAGGACAATCCTTCAAGCAAACAACTCCATTAAAAAGTCTAGAGTGCTGAAAGTAATATCGAAAGACATAAACATGAGGCTAAAAAAATATGAGAGACCACTAAAGAATTATGTGAGAGGCTGAGCCAGCTTTCTGTGCTCACATGTGGGGGACCTGGAAACCATGCCTCTAGGTGAGCAGACCTACAAAGGTCAGAGTCAGAGAGGTAGAGTCAGTTTTCCCTGAATGCGGTGGACAGTGTTCTGGGAAACCTGGGTTCTGGGTGAGTAGACTGCCAAAGAACAGAACCAGGCAAGTGCTAGGTCACTCTGCTCTGCAGGTGCACACTCCTCCTAGTCAATGATCCCCAGAACTACACGTAGAAAACACCACACTAGAAGCATGTATTGGGGAAAGATTCAGGCCTCCATAATGCTTAGAGAATAAAGATGGTAGTTCTGATGACCTAATAAGTACCAACAACCTATGTAGCCCTCAGATAAGGACTGTAGAGAATAAATGTGAATGATGTTCATAAAGCTAAAAGAACGCACAGAAAGAACTGAACGAGCCACAAATAAAAATCAAGAGGATATAAAAGTAGAAATAGGAAAACATACTGAAGCAATGGACTGAAAAAACTTGTTGGTAAAATTAAAACCTCATTGAAAAGCCTCTCTAACAGAGTAAAATTGACTGAAGACAGAGTCAGTGAGCTGAAAATTTATATGCGTAACAATTCTATACAACAGAAGAGGTTGGAAAGGAGCAGTAAAGCAAAAACAATCAGGCAATAAAAAAAGTACTCAAAGATTCTGAACAGATGAAAATAGAAGTCATTGTTAAGCTCAACAGAAACAACATACAAATCATTGGAATTCCAAAGACCTAGGAAGAAAATCCACATGACATATCAACAGTCAAGGAAATCATTGCAGAGAAACCCCCACAAATAAAGAATGATGCAAGCAAATTCTACATCTAAGTCACAATGAAATATTCCACAGATAGGAATTTAACACTTGAAACATCAAAATCATAAAGGAAAATTAGATTCAAAGGAGCATCCTTAAGATAAACAACATATCTGTCACAAGAAACTCATAAGGCCTGGAGGCAGGGGTGGAATAGAGTAACAAACTAAATGAAATTAATGTATAGCAAGAGAATTTCATCAGAACAGACATACATTCAGGTTTAAAGGAAGGATATATAGCTTCATGAATAAACAACAGTTCAGAAAATTTACAGACACAAAACCAGCCTTAAAACATGAACTGAAACATGAAACATGAAAACATGAACTTGTCTACTTTGAGACAAGACAGATCAG
>PVKC010008675.1:0-27796 GCA_004027635.1 Crocidura indochinensis
ATAATTATCTTAGGAATAGCTTAAGAAAGAGGAAGGGAGAGCAGAGGATAAGAGAAAGGAGAACAGAAATGGAGGTAAATGTAGTAAATATAAATTTAAAAAAATTTAATAAATCAAATAAAGGAGATTGGATCAGTGCGTCGGAGTTGGTAGTTTTTCCCAGTTTCTAGGCATTCTGTCAGTGATGGGCTTGGGCCTTCCTAAATGAAGGTTTCAGGGTTAGATAATGGCTGGAGCAGTTTAGAATACATATAGGTTTCCTGTCTCGAGTACTAAACAATGTGATAATGAAGCCTTACCTATGTGGGAGGCTACTCTTTGTAGTATTGTCTGCTATATCGAAGTTTCATTCCTAAAGAGAAACTATCAGTGTGGGTTTTATTTGACATAAATTGATTCGATGATGATGAGGAAGAAAAGGAAGAAGAAGAAAGGGGATAAGGAAAGAAGTAGGGAGAAGAAAAAGAAAGAGGGAGAAAGAAAATGTTAATTTGCTCAAACGTGTTTGATAAGTAGGTTCTGTAATATAAGTTTGTGGTTCTCAGTTGACTGTTTCAGTGGTCTGAATGGTCATATGTTTCAGGTCTTAAGAGAGGACATATCCAGAGAAAAAGGGTATATTGGGGTGTTTTATCAAGACATTTTCATAATGCAAACTGAATATGGTATCTAGTATAACTGAGCACCGAGGTGTCATATTAGGGTGTCCACCCTTTGTATGCAAGAATCCCTGTGGGCAGAGAAGCTGAGAAGTTATTTTGTACCTAGTATGATTAAACCACTAAAACATATTGTTAAGAAATGCTGCCGCTGGAGTCTTTGGCTTACAATTATATTCTTCATCAGTATCTATATATGAGCCCCCTAAGACATTATTGTAGGCCTTTTTTACTCTTTCATTTTACATCTGCCACCATCATCACCATAATCATCACCAATTGAAACCTAAGTGTTTACTGTGTTAAATTAATGCACACCATTATCATTGTTGGCTTATCAAAACATAACAATGTTGCATATGTAAGCATGAAACATGTGTGTAAAATGGTCCCTATACCCGTTAGGGATCATTTGTCAGTAGAAAGATTACAAAAGAATTTGGAAATCTGTAGAAGATATTCAGATCCTCACTAGTTTCCTCTTTTGGTCATAGGAATGTATAATAAAGGGTTTTGTTTTTTGGCAAAGAAATTTACAGGCTAGAATTAAAGAATTCTCTTTCCCATAATCCATAAATTGCTTCACCTTGACAGATTTAACAGAATTCCAGAAAAATAGCAGGAGACGAGAAAAGGTAAAATTAATCTGTTTAAAACAAAAATCTTGCTCTTGACTGTGATTTTTTTATAGTTGTTTTAAATATACCTTTTTTACTTTCTCCTTTGGTATTTGTTTCTAGAAGCATAATTTTCTATGTTGGGATTCACTCTGGGCAGAAACACAACTCCTAAATCTATGTTTTCCAAAGGAATTCATATTCCAGAGTTCACATTGACATTGGGAAGTAACATGTTAATACTTTGTCCAGTCATGTCTTGTCATCAAGTTTTATCCATCCCATTTGACTCTACTTCCTACCTGTTTCCTTATGTTTCAGACAACTTCCTCCTAAGTTTTTGGTTTGGGGGTCATACCTAGTGGTATTCAGGGATCCAGCCTGAGTCAGCTGTGCACAAGGAAAACACCCGACTTGCTATGCTATTGCTCCAATCCCAACTTCCTCATTTGTAGTAAAATATTTGCATATACAATTCATAAGGATGCATTGCATTATATGAAAAATCACAGAAAATAAGGAGTCTTGCCTTTTGAGATGGTAGCATCCTCCTAGGTTCCATGACTAGAAATCCTATAAAGTCACTTAGAAACTTGACCAACATGTCTATCATAAGAGAATGTTTGCAATCTACGCTATCCTCTCTTGGCACACCTACACAATTATATATAGAAGCACAATAGGTGACTCTTTGTGAGTGGACTTTGAGGGTCATTTTGCCACTAAAGTATGACTAGTTCTCCTTTGCTATGAACATCTAACTATAGAGCCTTTTGTCTTTAATGTCTATTGAAGTTTACCATAGAGCAGGATTTAAAGAAATCATGATTATTTCATCATCGAGTCTGTTTTTTAATGGCTAAAATAAGTGTTCACTACATTTGGAAGCTTATCATGATCATCATTATAATTATTATTAGCTTGATTTATGCAATTTTACTTATGACTTAATTCTCTATAAATAGAGAATAGATCAAATGTGAATAGACCAAATTTCAATAGGCACACCTTTGGGGCCAGTAACTCATCTATTATCTCGAAAGCACTTTTAAACATTAATAAATTTTATTTTTTTAAAGAGACAGCTCCAAAGTCTTGTACAGTTTATTGCTTCATCATTTCAATTTATTAAGATTTTTTGAGAAGCTAGATATTTTTGCACATTTTAGGGTAAGAGTTCTTTTTGTGGTTCTTTTTGGACCACATATGGAAAAGCTCAGTAGTAACTCCTGACTCTGCACTCAGAAATTGCTCTTGCTGGGGAGACCATACAGATGTCTAGGAATTGAACTAGAGTTGAGCACATGCAAGGCAAATGCCCTCCTGCTAAACTAGTGCTACAGTCCTGGGCAAGAGTTCTTTAACAGGAAAGAGCTATGGGCTGGATGAAGAGTTAATTGACTGAACCAACTAGTCTAACATGATTTATGCAGAGTAGGAACATCTCTATTTACATCTCCATTGCCCTAAGTCAACACAAGTCACCACTCTTTTCCTCATTGTCTTTTATTTTACTTGACACCGAGCATAGGTGATATCTTCTCACTTCTATACAGGTTTTCATTCATTCTATTCTTCTATTCTCTAGCTTAGAATGTGTTCATTACCTGCCACAATTTCCACTCACTTCTACATGCTTAACTTCTACTCTGCTTGGATCTTTCAACTTATTTTGTCATGTCCTTGTGAAACTGTTCTTATCCATTAAATTTGAATTAGTTTTTCTTTCTGTTAGGAGTCTATTTACTTTTCTATATTTTACAAACCACTGTGAACTTCCTCAGGGAGATTATGTGATTTTCTTTTGCCAATGTTTAATAAGGGCTTATCACAAAATCTGGATACCTGTTGATTTCTATAAAATTGCTGATACATTGCATTTTGGACATTGCATTTTGTGTCTTTGGATTATAAGTAACAGAAAACATCATTATTGTCAGAGGGAGAGAGATAGATACAGAGTAGTCTCACTCATCTGTGAGATTTAATAAAAATAAAAGACAGTATTGTAATAATATTCAGAGACCGTATAAATGAGGGTTGGAAGGACCAGCCTACAATATAAAGCTTACCACGAAGAGTGGTGAGTAGAGTTAGAGAAATAACTACACCAACAACTACCATTGACAACGATAGTGAGTGAGAGAAATAGATTGCCTGTCTCGAAGAAAGGCAGAGGGTGGGGTAGGAAGATGATGAAGGACATTGGTGGTGGAAAGGTTGCAATGGTGAAGAGAGTGTTCTTTTTATGACTGAAACCCAATTATAATCACCTGTTTGTAATCATTAAAATAATAAATAAAAAATAAAAAGTGCAAATATAAGTATAATAAAGTTCTGGGGAAAAGTTGTATCTTACCTAACACCTAGTAAAAAATGATCTGCTTCAACAGGTCCTTTTATCAAATGTAAAATAAAATAAAAAAACATTATCACTAAAAAACAAACTGCAGGCTTGCTCTTCAAATCTGTGCCTTCCCTTTAACAGGTATTGCTTCTCGATGATTTTTACACTTGCCTTTCCCACTCTGCAGTGTTCTCTTTTAAACACATAATTTCCTCTTTTTTTCCCTCACATTATTCTAAGTAAATTTGAATAAAAATGATCTTGCATCACAAAAAATAATCAACTGGAAGTTAAAATATAAAAAAAATATTATTTAAAACAAATCGAACAGCTCAAGTTTAAATGATAACATACTTATTTTAAATAATTTTTGTTATAATATCTTTATTTAAGCACCATGATTACAAACATGTAAAAATAAAATTTTGATATAAAATTAAAAGCTAGATAGCTCAGCATTCTAGAGCATGTACTTTGCAATAATAAAGATCGAGATTTGATCCCCATCACCATATAGTCCTCTGAGTACCACCACAAGAGATACCTGCTACCAAGTTGGGAGTAGTCTTTGTGTATCACTGGATGTGGCTTCAAAACAAACCAATAAAAAATAAAAATCCATCCCTTGAGATATACTAAGCAAAGGTTTCTGAGTAAGACCTGAGTTCAACAGGTCTTTATCTTAAGCTTTTGAGAGAATTATATAACGAGTAGCTGTCTCTTGCCAAAGTACTTGCTGGTTTAAAATTTTGAATTCAGCTCTTACTTTCTTTAGGGAAGTTTCAACCCCTGCTTTAAGTTGTTCCTTTTTACAATATTGTGAGAATAAAAGGGTGCTAATCCAAATCTTGCTTATTGGGTAAGCCGGTTTCCATTCTATTCAGGCTATGCTTCTTACGAATGGTCAGAAACTCCTTGACTGGAAGCATCCTTTGGACCAGTGACTTAGACCACCTGCTCTCCACCCAAGGGTGTGGTCTTTTTTTTTTTTTTTTGGTTTTTGGGCCACACCCAGTGACGCTCAAGGGTTACTCCTGGCTATGCGCTTAGAAGTCGCTCCTGGCTTGGGGTACCATATGGGAACTGGGGGATCGCACCGTGGTCCGTCCTAGGCTAGCGCAGGCAAGGCGCAGGCACCTTACCTTCAGCGCCACTGCCCGGCTCCCGGGTGTGGTCTTTCGATTCCTAATAAAGATCCTGGATCTTGGGGAGAGATCACTCACAGTTTGTGTTTTTCTACTACTGAACTATCTACTTCTTAGGAATCGAAGGCTTGAGTGTGGAAGTTCCTGAACTTGTTTCATCCCCTTAATCATGTGTGAATTATTTCTTGAACAGGCATTTGCTTCCAGACCTGCTTTATGCAACATGATTATAATGAAGCTTCCACTACACTTGCTACCTCTTGAGGAGCCAAGCCAAGTTAGGCTACGGATGGAATAGACCAAACTGACATGGAAGTGTTGTCCAATTGTAGTCTCCTTTTGGTTTTCAGGGACCATCCCATGAAAATAAGCTTTTACTCAAGACGTATTACGGTGGCAACATTTACTTCATTATAATCCTGCATTTGGAATTTATCCAGAAATTCCACAACTCAAAAATTAATTTGTCTAATTCTTTCATGGCAGCAGTCCTTGAGACATGAGAATAGTTCAATCCATTAAAAGAGTTGTTTGTCTTTGACTCAGAGTAAGAGTTGATTCTCTAGTGATAGGGGGAAATGGTTAAAAGAGAAGAAAACCAGAAATCCCCTCAGGAGCACTGAAAACTGCTGATTCTAGCTATAGGTCAACAGTTTCTCTCAATGTTAGTATCTTTGATGTGCTCAGGGACTCACAAATGTAGCACAAGTTTTGTCCAAAATATAATCATTGCAATGACCTCTCTGCAGATCTAATCAAGTTCTTTGTCTCTAATGTAGGAGGTCTTGAGCAATAGTGTTGCTGTTGTTAAAGCAAGCCTCCTAGAATAACTGGAAGTGTTAGTTAAAATAAACCTAGCAAGATGATAAAAAAATAAGTTGGAAAATTGTCCAGTTCACAAGTATAAAGCAAAACTTACAAAAGCTATTAAAAGAAGTAAAATTTCATCTCATCGAAAAGATATATTGCAAAAGCATGGTTCTTCATATCTTCACTGTATTCTATCAAATAGTTACAGGAAATTAAGTTTGCATCCAATAATGGAGCAGTAATTTTGCATAAGCTCAACAGCAACAGAAAATCTTTTCACTGTTTGGCTGTCATTATTCATTTAAAAATTTTAAATAATATATTTATTTAAGCACCATGATTACAAATATGTTTGTAGCTGGATTTCAGCCATGAAAAAGAACACCCCTTTCACCAGTGCAATATTCCCACCACCAATGCCCCCATCTCTCTCCTCCCTACCCCCTGCCAGTATTTGAGATAGGCATTCTATTTCTCTCACTCACTACTATTTTCATGCTAGTTGTTAGTGTAGTTATTTCTCTAACTGAACTCCCCATTCTTTGTGGTAAGCTTCATACCATGGGCCAGTCCTTCCAACCCTTATCTCTGGGATTATTAACATACTACCTTATTTTTCTTAAATCCCACAGATGAGTTATGTCTATCTCTTTCCCGCTGACTTATTTCACTCAGCATAATATTTTGCATGTCCATCCATATATAGGAAAATTTCATGACTTCATTTTTTCTGCTGGCTGCATAATATTCTATTGTGCATATGTACCACAGTATTTTAGCCACTCATCTGTTTGGCATATGAGTTGTTTCCAGATTCTGGCTATTGTAAATAGCACTGTAATGAACTGTGTGCAATATAGAGTGCTTTTACCTCTGTGTTCTTTTATATACCTTATGGATTTGGGTCTGATATCAGGGTATTAATCTGTTTGGATTTGACCTTTGTGCATGGTATTAGATGGAGGTTGGGTTTGCATTTTTGTATGTGGCTGACCAGTTGTCCCAATACCACTTGTTGAAGAGGTTTTCCTAGTTACATTTTGCATTTCTTGCCCCTTTATGAAAGAGCAATTGATTGTATGTCTGGGGAACATTCTCTGAATATTCAAGTCTATTCTACTGATTTGAGAGTTTGTCTTTATTACAATACGATGCTGTTTTCATGACTTTAGTTTTGTAGCACAATTTAAAGTTGGAGAAAGTGATGTCTCCCATCTTCTTGTTTCCTAAAGGTTGCATTAGCTATTCTATTAATTAAAATTTTTTAGATTGACTCTTTTTCTTCAAGAGTCACTCTGTAGATCCACCTTTATACCTGTGCACAATTCTTGAAAATCCAAAAATGTCCTGAGATTTGTGGTACTGCTTAGGGGTTACTTTCATTTTTCATCTAAGCAAACTGGAACTCTCTAAATAAGGCATAAGATGGAAGGCATAAACCCCTTTTCATTGACTTTATGAGGTGAATATTAATGATCCCTGAGCACAGAGGTAGGAGTAAGATCCTGAGCTCTACCAAGTGTGACACAACAATAACCCATCCTGAGAGAGAGAGTGAGAGAGAAATGGAGTGAAGAGAGAAAGAAAGAAAGAGAAAGAAAGAAAGAAAGAAAGAAAGAAAGAAAGAAAGAAAGAAAGAAAGAAAGAAAGAAAAAGAAAGAAAGAAGAAAGGAAGGTAGGAAAAGAAAGATAAAAGAAATAAGAAAGGAAGTAAGGAAGAAAGCAAGGAAGGAAGGAAAAGAAAGATATAAGAAATAAAGGAAGGAAGAAAGCAAGGAAGGAAGGAAGGAAGGAAGAAAGCAAGGAAGGAAGGAAGGAAGGGAGGAAGGAAGGATGAAGGAAGGAAGGAAGGAAGGAAGGAAGGAAGGAAGGAAACTATGCAATCTCTTAATCCAATTTCCAGATTCCTCCTTCAGGGAGGTAACAAATTTCTGAAAAAAAAAAAGCAAAAATAGAAGGTGAAATTGATGGAGAACTCTTTTGCTGCTTGCCACTGTTCCTAGACTCTAATCAGCCCATTGTTTTCTGCTTTAAATAAGTAATTTGAATCTTTAGGAAGGTTGTAAAACTCAAGTCTGTACTGAGTACTGTCTACTGAAATTTACAGCTTTGGGTTTTCAAGATTTCCTTCTCATAACAGAGAAGTCATCCTTTTTTCATGCTTCAAAACATATAATCGAAAAATATTTAATTAAAGAAGTGTGATTTACAAAGTTGTTGTTAGTTGAATTTTAGGCCTACAATATTTCAACACCAATCCCATCACCAGCATCAATTTTCCTCCACTAAAGGTCCCATAATCCCCAATCTCCACCACCATGACAGACATTTCAACTGAGGGCCCTCATCTGTTTCCCCTCTACTTCCTTTCTCTTCTTCCATCCCTCCTTCTGTATCCCTCTATCCTTCTCTTCCCTATTCTCTGGGGTCAAGGCTGACCTTGGCATCCCCCAATACATTTCGTCATGAAGTTATATTTCATTTTCTCATCTAATTATTCTATATACCATTGATAAGTGACATCATCCTAAAAATCATAAGAAAATTATTATAAATCTTTCCAAACTCTGAGATTCATAGACAATTCTCCCCATCACATTCCATAACATATAATATAAGCAAGGCATTGCACAGAAATTTTGAAAATAAAGTCTTCAAAGAGATGGAAGGAAAAGGAAAATCCAGTCTAATGTACGAGATGGCAGCCCAAGGAATGCAATAATTGAAGAAAGCCTGTTTGGTGAGGGATAGTAGAGAATGTCAGAATGCTTCCACCGTCCCTTGACTTATTCTTTCCTAACTGATAAGAAAATGAAAACCTTAATCTGAAATCTTTACTTGCAGTCACAAAAGTATGTCTCCCTCAGACAATTGCCAATCGTGAATTTGTAGCACTTTCTGTTGTCCTGCAACACACCCTTTCTTCAACTGTGCATTCCTGCATTGGTTTTGCTCTATAAAACCACTTCTTTAGACTTTGGACCACCTTCCAATCTGACAGCATGTTTCCAATCAGGTACTTTCTTGAGCCATGACTGAGTCTCTTATTTGATGGGTCCTTGTAAACTGCTATTACATAGCATTCACATAGTCGCTGAGTCATACTGATTCAGTTCTCTAGCCTGAGAAGTCCTTTTTTAAGATCAGAATTTTTTAGGGGGATTATTGGTGGGGGAAAATTTGCACTGGTAAATGGATAGATGCTGAATATTGTATGACTGAAGCTCAACACTAAGCAATATTTTCTAACAATTTCTTTCATGGTGATTAAATTAAAATGTGGGGCCCGGGAGATAGCATGGAGGTAAGGCGCTTGTCTTTCATGCAAAAGGTCATCGATTCAAATCCCGGTGCCCCATATGGTCCCCCATGCCTGCCAGGAGCAATTTCTGAGCATGGAGCCAGGAGTAACCCCTGAGCACTGCTGGGTGTGACCCAAAAAACACAAAAAAAGTGTATTTTGGTAATTTACATACTAAAAATAATTTCTCTTTCTGCACACACATTTTAGGGGGGGCATGATAAAAGACACAGAAGTGGCTATGCAGAGACAAATAGATTAATTAATTTATTGTTCTTGGTAAAAGTCCACAACTATTCAAAACTTAAGAAAGTGTTCATAGACTAGAGTGTTTTAAATTTGAATTCAGTTATTCATTTATTTTGGGCTACTTTCTATGATGATGAAAGTGTCTCTTTTATGGAATATGATGGGGACTGTGATTTGCCTTTTTATATTTTTAAGAAGAGCACTTTAGGTCTTATATGTCAAAACTAATTATTATTGACATTGTTGTACTTTTTAGAACCTAAAATTCAAATTTTAAGTGATTTTTTCAGGATTTTAAGTAAGCAGAGATAGAAACCCAATCTTCCAGTCTCCAAAATATTTCCTTTATTTCCTATCATAAATCCACCTTTTGTTTAATTCTTACTGGGGATCATAGAAGTAATACAGTGGGCAAGGCACTTATTTCCCTTGCACATAAATAACTTGGTTTCAATAGCTGGCACCCAATACAGTTTCTTGAGTGAGCACAGAGCCAGAAATAAGTTCAGAGCATTGTCAGGTAGGTATAGGTTGAAAACAAAACAAAACAAGCGTGCAATAAATTATTATTAAAAGAACAATAAGCCTATTACTTTTCTAAAGTCCATTTTATTCATCTCATGATTTAATTTTTTGGTCACTCAAGTTTTTATCAAAGTAGCCACTTTTATTCATTTGTTGACATTCAAGGGCAGCACATGGAATACTTTATTTTTCTAGTTCAATAGCTTAAGTCTACAGGCTTTCGTAAACAGTTCAGCAAATAAGCACACTTGGAAAAGGGAAGAAATAATAAGCAGATCAATTAACAGACCAATCCCGTGGCTGAGAATGTTTCCTCTTTTTCCTTTGTTAGCCTAATAGGTAAGGTATGTGCTCAGAGATTTTAAAAGCACCTGGGAACAGCAATGACAAGTAGCTGGACTGTTCTGAGTTCACCTGGCCCCAAGGTTTTGGCATTTGTCGAAAAGTTCACCAAGAGGACCCTCAGAGGTCCAGTTTAGATGGAGAAGCAAAGAAAGAAAGATCAACGGGCTTTGCTCAATCCAGGAGAGGAGAACGAACTGGTGAGTCTTGTCATTTTTAGGTCAGTATTTTCAAGGTGCCCGAGGCTGTGCCAGGGGCCCAAGAAGGGATTTGCACTAGGAGTTGGAGACTATTAAGTATTCCTAAGGCATGACTCCGGCACACCTTGAGACAGAAACAGGTTTCTCAGAGGGGAACCTCCGGAGGCCTAGAAAGGTGTGTGGGTTTTATTTTTATTTTTTTTTCCATTTTTGCTTTTGATTCACGAATTCCCACATCCAGCACTGCTCAGGGCTTACTCCTGTCTCTATGCTCAGCGATCATTCTGGGTGTTCTGGGTGCCCTGTGCTGTGCCATGAATCAAACCAGTTAGAAGGAAAGCAAGTACCTTAATGCTCGGTTTATAAGATAGCAAATAATTTTGTTTAGGTGTTTATGTGAAACAATGTACCAACATCCTTAAGTCATTTTCAGCCTCACCTCCTATTCCTTAGTTACTTAATTACCCTCAGTTCTACCTGGGTTTGTTTTCATTAGACATGTCTGTTCCTTGTTTGTTTATTCATATATCCCATACAACTGAGATTATTCTGTATGTGCCTTTCTCCCTCAATTTATTTCTCTTAGCATACTCTTCTCCAGTTCAATCTACATTGCAATAACAAATGTGGCCCATGTAAGTCTTACTATACTGGGCTAATGCTGAAATACTGCATTAAAATCTTTAACCTAAAAGGATTCAAACAATGAAAACTTAACTCTAGTCCCTGGAAAACAACTCTGTGCCATTTCTGATTTCATCATCAACCAACAGGCAACTATTCTTACTCCCAGAAAAATTATTCTCTGACAAATTTTCTCTCACAGAATACAACATTTGTAAAATTATAGCCTCCTCTTCTAATGTTCTTAATCACTGAGGTTGGTGTGGGTATCAACGAATTCAATAATGACTCAGGTCCAGTTGCCTCTTTTTCTCGTGATCAAAAATTTCTTCACGAATCTTGCTATGCTTACCTCCTGTTGTCAGAGCTCACTGGGAGGTGGACAAGGCTGAAGATTATTCTTTTGCAATTCCTGAGCTTGGGGAGGGAGCCCAGATGGATCCAGAAACTTGATGACTTAGGTAAACTTGGTGAGAATGGAACTGACCTAGATGCATAAGAACAAACTGTTGTCCTGCTCCAAAAGACTGTGTGCTTGCAAATCAACAGGCCCTGTGCTTGTCAGGTCTGTAACACTTTGAAGGAAAGCCAGAAATATGTATGCTTATATGAAACAAATATATTATAAGTTTTGGAAACAAATTCCTTTCACAAAATAAACCAAACTTGGCTATGGTGTTGTATCAGTTCTTAGAGAAGTGTTAGCTTATCATGACATTTTATTTGCTCCCTCCGCTCCCATTTTTTCCCTGTTATTGTTGAGTTAGTGGCTATGCTTGCTTATGTTTATTGCATATTTTTAGCTGGTGTGCTCTTCAGGTGCATTCTTGACTATACTTTCACTGAGGTTCACATTGCTTTGGCTATGGCGCTTGTTGTGTTCTTGATCACTGAGGGCTCCACTTCTTAGCCACAATGCTGAGACATTTTTCTTATTGTGGTTGTAGTGGGTTTTACCTCTTTTTATGATGCTTACACACACCTAGGAACACCCATGGACACAACCAGAGATCACTTGCAAAACTGTACAATTAAAACATGCTTGCTGCATGAGAACACCAGGGATTTGAACTCATGGTTTATATTCTTGCAAGGCAGCCACTTTAAGCCTCCAGACCCCATTTTGTAACTTTTGCAAATCAGTTAAATGGAGGCGAAAGACATATCCACATTACTCAGGGGTTACCAGGATCACGTCTGAAGGTGTGCAAGAACCATGGTGTACCTGGGGACTGTGTTATGTTGTCTTCCCCTTGCTCTATCATTTGATACATACATTCCTGGCCCTGAGTTTGACTTTTGCAACCTTTCCTGACTTGATCTTCATTTCCTGAATTTACCCATGGCCCAATCTAATTTCTACTTAAAGTCATCATTTTCAAGAGAATGACGTGTGATGTGCGAGAGGATACAAGATAAAAGTTACATCTGTTGGGGCAAATAATAAATTTCTTCAATCAAACACCCACAGAGATCTCAAGAAGGCAGAAAGGGCCTGCGAGTTCAATACAAATATAAGGAATTACAACTGCCTCCTGAGTTGAAGCTTGTCATTCTTTTCTCCTATTTTTTGACCCTGAGGTCTCCAGGAAGAAAATGCTGTGAGTCTGGTGCCAGGAAGGGAGTAAGGATGCAAATAAAACCATCTCACTTTGTGCTCACAATGACCACTTACAAATACTTTTCCAGTTCAGACTGTACTGACCTTTCAACTTCTCCCTCCCTCTTACTCCCTAAATTCCCAATACTAGCTAACACTAACTGTCTTTAGATGTCTCTGTTCAAATTCTTTTTTTTTTTCTCAGCAAGGTTCTTTGGTGCTCAGGTGTTCCTGGTTCTATGCTGAGTGATGATTACTGATGTGCTTAGGGGCCATATATGACACCAGGGATTGAACCTGGATGGACCATATACAAAGCAAATGCCCTCCCCATGTTCTCACTGTGGTAGCATTGAGTTTACAGCACCCTTCACAAGCCCTAAGCAAATTGAAGCGTTAGGCCTGTTTTGCTCAGATCCAATGCGAGGAAACTTGTGTTCAGGTTGACCTAGCTTTGAATTCTGGTCTTAGTTTAATTTAATTTCTCTGAGGTTAGTAATTTTTTTCTATTCAGTATGGTGGCAAGGATGGAATGAGATAGTATTGCTTTTCTACGAATTTATTTTATGGTACCATATTGTTAATTGTCATCCCATATCAAAGTCTTCCTTTGATTCTTAACAATTTGACTTGGTAAAAAAATATTAGGTGAAACATCTAGGCAGATAGCAGTTAGTCCTTTCTTATATTGTTGGCCTTTGTGAATCTGAGCATCAATTACATATGCTCTATTTCCCACATGGTGTATTAATGGAATCCTTCCTCTGTGTGCATATGAATGTGCATGTATGTGATCATATGTGTGCATTTATATGTGTGAATTGCTTGTTTCATAAAACTACTATAGGAAAGGATAGGATATTGTCAATGAATGATAGCATTATTACTATAGCTATTTATCATTGTTCATTCTGAGAGAGAAAAAAATCATCTTATGTCCCCATGCCAAACATACCTTTCATATACCTGTCTTGGTTTCCAGATTCTATCTGGTTTTTCATTGTAGTCTCTACTTTCTGGGAAGGTCTTAATTTACGTCATGGTAATTACTTTCTGAGACGGCATATTTTACTTCAAGATTCACTGCATCTCACGTAATTGCGGATATAGTGGAGTCTTCTAGGGATCTGAGAATGACAAAGGTTTCATTGAGCCCTTCTGACTTACAGCTTTGGGAAGTGCACATGGAAAATATGAAAAGACTCTTGGGGGCCCAGGAGATAGCATGGAGGTAAGGCGTTTGCCTTTCATGCAAAAGGTCATCGGTTCGAATCCCGGTGCCCCATATGGTCCCCCGTGCCTGCCAGGAGCAATTTCTGAGCATGGAGCCAGGAGTAACCCCTGAGCACTGCCGGGTGTGACCCCCCCCCCAAAAAAAGACTCTTGGAAGTTCAAAAAGTCCTTGATAGTTGAGGAGTCAGAGGTTACAATATGCAATTTGAAAAATGCAAGGAAATGTATATAAAGAGAAGTTGATAATGTTCTGTAAAAATGCATCATTTCTTAACTGGTTTTAAGAGAAAGAATTGTAACTTGTTCAGAGTTTTAAGGGCTACCCTGAAGTCAGAATAGTTTTTTTTGAGGCTTTTTTTTTTCATTTCAACACAACTGAAATTTCTGTGGTTTTTGAAAACCAGGATCTCTTCAATAAAGAAATGCATATCTTATGTAAGTTAGAAAGAGACAAAAGCATTTTGATGTTCTCCTGGTATCCCAACATTGTGGCTGAACAATGACTGCATTTATGCTAAGAAACTCTTAGACAGGAAATATTCTATGTGTAACCAAATGCAATCCTTGGGATAAGAATGTAGTATTCATAAGATGTGTTAGGAGGATGCCAAGACTCAGTTGCTAATTGTATCCTTTTTACCAAAAAGGCTTCAGGAAGAGACTGGAAAGTAAATTGCTGGGTATTATTTCAGTCCTTCCATACTCAAAGGAAAATAGCATTTTTAAGAAGAAAGTTATTGGGGCCCAGGAGATAGCATGGAGGTAAGGCGTTTGCCTTTCATGCAAAAGGTCATCGGTTGGAATCCCGGTGCCCCATATGGTCCCCCGTGCCTGCCAGGAGCAATTTCTGAGCATGGAGCCAGGAGTAACCCCTGAGCACTGCCGGGTGTGACCCCAAAACCAAAAAAAAAAACCAAAAAAAGAAAAAGAAGAAAGTTATTGAAAGAGTTCAGCTATACTCCTAATTTTATTCTACAAAATAAATACACCACCACAGTCATCCATCATGAGAGGCTGCAGTCCAATAGCCAGTGAGCTCATCTGTGTTTTAAACACATCTATATAGAATATGTTTAGCTTTTATTTCCCCAAGGGGGAAATATGAATGAGATGTTATCTGAGACATCTCCTACTTACTCCACATAAACAAAATTCCATTTTAAACAGAAGATGTTCTTTGTCAGGTATTCCGTCTAAGGGAAAATTCTGATTTCCCAAGCTTCCCTGCTTACCAGCTCTAGAATCTTAATCTTCATAACTTCTTATTGTTTTCTAACTATTCACTCCTCCAACAAGGGCCCTGTTACACATTTACTTGCATTTACTCCTCCAATAAGGGCCCTGTTATACGTTTACTTGCAGTTCTTCTGTTATAACAGGACCATTTATCTTTAAGGGGAATTCCTATACTTGAGAATAATGTCCTTGTGTTTTGATTCACATTGCTAAAGGGAGAGGGGCCTTCCTTACTTCAAATAAAAATTTGAAGTTTAATAGGTCAAATGATATTAATAATAATTTGAACTTCTTTATCTATAAAATCATTTATAAATATGATGAATAGTAATAGCCATCTTAATGAATAGAAATGCATATTTCATAGAATTGTAATGAAGATTAAGTGACACCTAAGAGCTCAAGGAAGATAAGTTCTTTGTTTTGTTGTTGTTTTGTTTTGTTTTTTGGGCCACACCCATTGATGCTCAAGGATTACTCCTGGCTATGTGCTTAGAAATCACTCCTGGCTTGGGGGGACCATATGGGACACCAGTGGGATCAAACCGCTGTCCATTCTAGGCTAGCGCTTGCAAGGCAGACCTTACCTCTAGTGCCACTGCTCCAGCCCCAGGAAGATAAGTCCTTTTAGCTGAGGAAATAGCTTAGCAGTCAGGTGCATCTGCCTAGACATGGGTTGGGACCTCATTTTGAACTCTGGCACTTCATGGTCCCTTGAGCACCACCAGATTTAGTCCTTAAGATGCACAGTATTTCCAAGATGCGCTGGTGGTCCCCAGAACTCCCTGTGGAGCAGCACTACATTGCTCACTCTAAGCACTGACCCCTATGGCCTTACATAGTGCCAGGAATGGTCTTTCAATGCCCTGAGCACTGTTTGGGAGTTCATCTCTCAGGTAAAGCAAACGAATAAATAAATTCTTACTGTCAAATCGAAACATAAGTGGAAGTGACTCAAGCCACTCAAAAGGCTCTCCATGTCCTACATTCAGAGTAAAATAAATAAAATTATGATTACCAATGCCTAAAAACCCATGCTGATAAACACGAATGACTACAGATAGATGACCAAAGCAGAAGCAGAGGGTTGAGGAAAATGACCTAACTATCATGATTCACTAGCTAGGCACATTATTATTCTAGCATTAAAGAAAAAAACCTTGAGACATGGGGAGTTAGAGATAACAGCAGAGTTTTAAAATTGCTTTTCACATAATACATTAAGAAACACAATTTGGCATGTCCAGATAAAGATAATAAAGGGTAGATTGTGGATAATGAAGAGAAACTCAGTATTATGCTTGTGTTGTATTGTTTTTAAAAGAAGATAAAGTGTGATGAATTTTAATCCCATTAAAAAAAGAGACTTTGTATCTTCTTGATACTCTATGATGAAAGAAAATAAATGTTTAAGAATTACGCAGACAAAAGAACTTTTTTGAATGCCACTGGAGCATTCCTATCCATGGAAAATCTAATACATCACAGCAAAGACTGACATTGCAATTCACAGAAGGCACTGGTGGTAATTATCTACATTATGTCTTGCTTGAGTAAGTGCATTTATAATTTGGTGTTTTGAAAGTCTTATTTGATAAGCTAGTGTTATGAAATGCAACCTAAAAACCTTTTACAGAAGATTTGAATCCCACACTACTGTTTCTATGCCCGGTGTGTCTGCAATGAATATTTTCAGTGAGTAAACAGATGGAAGGTGAACATAAAAATAAAATACTTACAAAACCAGAAGAAGATATTAAACATAGCTTTGCATAAATGCCCCTGCTTCCAATGCGATATCAATTAGGGACAATTCGAGGCAGGCAGAGATCCCACCCCAGTTTTATAAAATGAAAAATATTCCACTAAAAGGAAACTTAGGAAGAAACTAGGTTTAGATGAAGTTGAACTAGTAATTCTCCTATCCTAAAAATGTGACTAATTTCACTTTTATAATACCTGGTAGTTTAAGATTATCTATAAACAAAAAAAGAAAAATAATTTATTTTATTTACTTTTAAAAATTTAGTCACTCTGAAATTACATAATTATTCATGTCTGGGTTTCAGGCTTACAATGTTTCAACATGGATCCCCAGTGTCAAGTTTCCTCCAATGCCTCTCCCAGCCTACCTTGACTCCCTCACTCTGTTCTTGGAGAGGCTTTTTTTCTTTCTTTTTAAAATATATAATTATTTAAGCACCGTGGTTACAAAACTGTTCATAATTGAGTTTCAATTATAGAATGTACACCACCCATCACCAGTGCACTTTTGCTGCCACCAATGTCCCCAGCATCCCACCTACCCACCCACCCCTGCCTGTTTCTGGGCAGACATTTATCTCTCTGTCTCTTTGACACTGTGGTTTGCACTATTTTTAATGAAGGGGTACCATGTATGTCATGTTATCCCCTTTCAGTTTTTGTCCAGAGCAATCAGTCCCAACTATCATCGCCACAGTGGAGCCTTCTCTACTCTAACAGCACTCACTTCCTATTATGGACTGATCTTTTTGATACTCATCTCTATTATCTCTGGATATTTTTTTACCATAATGTCCTTTATTTTTCTCCTATCCAACAAGTGAGTAATATTCTACGTCTACCCCTCTCCCTCTGACTCATTTAACTAAGTATAGGGTTGATAGGGTTTCATATATAATACTTTATTACCTTTCAGCACCATCTTCCAGTTTAATACTTCCATCCATTGTAGATGTTGCTCACTCCCTGTCCCATCTCTTAGTCCCCCCATGGGGCAAGTTTCCTGCAGAAGATCAGTTCTCATGTTCTTTGTTTCCAATCTCTTTGGGCATTCATTATACCATCATGTTATTTTATATCCTGCAAATGAGAGAGATAATTCTGTGTTGATATCTCCCAGAGGAAAATAATTTTAAAAGTGCCATTTGGACTACAATTCATCTCCCCTGGTGAGTTGAATACAGAATTGTAGTGGGAATCAAAAAATAGCTTAGGAAGAACGTAGTTCAAGTTAATGTGAATATAGGCACAACTTCTATGCCAATCTACTGAATTAATCTACTGAATTTGGTAGTTTAAGATCTAGGTTTCTCACTTCAAGGAACAACCCATTTCTGTGAGCACCCTCAATTTATTGCAACTGAAAACTAATTTAGTCCTCTTTCTCTTCCTTTGGCTGAACCTGTTTTCAAATTTCCTGCTAACAATGATCAATGACTTATTTTTCTCAAAGGACATAAATTTCTCATCAAAGATTTAAATTTCTCAGTTGTAAGCTCCACAACTTTTCTTTGTGTGTGTTATTAGTATTCTCCAAGTACAGAGAAAGCGGTGGAGATTTAGTAAAGTAAAAATGCTGAGATCACATCAAAGTTATGGATAAAACTTATTTTTCTCTAAGAAACTTTGTATCGAGTGAGAGACTGATCTTCAGGGTTTCAGTCTCTACTTGTACTCTGTCTCTGAATTCTCTTTACCTTCTCTTTGATTTGTGTATGGCACCCACTCCCTTCTCCACTCTGAATTTCGCAGACAAGTTTTGACAATGCTATATAAATATTTAGGAGAAATCTGAGTGACACTGTATAATAAAATAATTATTTAGACCAATCAAATTTTACCTGTGATTGATTGAAATAAAAACTTACACTGTGATAAACTTTCATCACATAAACATTGACAAATCAATTTCAAGTGAATTGTTCAAGGGTTTAAACATTTCTTAAAGTTACCCTTAAAGTGCAAAATCCTTTCTTCCTACCTTTTCTCTTTTCTTCCTTTCTTATCCAAATGATCGGTTACAACTATTATTGTCATAGTGGACCCTTCTTTACCCTAACTGTATTGCTGCCCTCCTGGTGTTCCTAGCCCTCATACTATCTTTTATTTTTCTTAGATCACACAAATGAGTGAGATTATTCTATGTCTATCCCTCTTGTTCTGACTCATTCCACTCAGCATAATATTCTCAATATTTATTCATGTATAGAAAATTTAATGACTTCATTTTTTCCTAATGTGCCACAGTTTAGTCACTCATCTCTTCTCAGCACTTGACTTTCCCCCCTCCACCCACCCCCCAAATTCTGGTATTGTAAATACTGTTGCAACAAACATAGAAATGCAGAAAGCTTATCTGCATGATGATTTTAGGTTCCTAGGGTATATCTATAGGCGTTGTATTGTTGGATCATATGAAGCTGAATTTCTAGGTTTTTTTGAGGAATATGATATTCTTTTTTTTCTTTTTTTTCCCGCTCTCCCCTATGATATTCTTTTTTAAAAAGACTAGATCAATCTACATTCCCACTAGCAGTGAATGAGAGTCCCTTTCTACCCACATTTGCACCAGCACAGGTTGTTCTTGTTCTTTATGATATGTACCAGTCCCTGTGATATGAGATGATATCTTATTGTTATTTTGATTTTCATCTCCCTTATGCTTACTGATGTGGAATTTTTCATGTGCCTTTTGGCTATCTATATATTTCTGGGGCTAGATTTTTTTTTTGCTAAGTTTTAACAGTGCTTTGTATATCTTAGATATTAATCTCTTATCAGATGAGTATTGGGTGAATAGTTTCTCCCATTCTGTGGGTAGTCTTTGTATCCTAGTCACCATTTCCTTTGAAGTGCAGAAGATTCTCAGTTTAATGTAGTCCCATTTGATTATCTTTGCTTCCGCTTCGTTTGGCAAATGCTTCTTCCTTAAAGTTGCTTCCTCCTTGAAGATACCTTTAGATTCAATGTCATGGAGATTTATTCCTATGTTTTTCCTCTATATAATTGATAGTTTCAGGTCTTTTATCCAATTTGATTTGACCGATTTTCATGGTGTTCTGAGAGATCTGAGTTCATTATTAGCTTTGCATATGGCTGACCAATTTTCCCAACACCACTTCTTTCCTAGCTCCACTTTGTATTTCTTGCCTCTTTATCAAAGACTAATTGATTGTATACCTGGGGATCAGTCTCAGAATATTCAAGTCTACTCAATTGATTTGAAAATCTGCCAATACTAATATTCCAATACCATGATATTTTAATGATTACTGCATTATGATACAGTTTGAAGTTGGGGAAATTGATTCCTCTTATTTTTCTTTTTCCCAAGGATTTCTGTACCCTTTCATGAAAATTTACTGTTCCAAATAACATTTTTCTCTGTTTGTAATTTACTTCTATTTTAAATATATAATGGTCCAAAAAGAAAAGTTATTACAATTTATATCATCTTGACTTTATGGAGGTATTTTTTATGGCCTAGAATGTGGTTTATCATGGAGAATTTCCCATGTGCATTGAAGAATGTGTATCCAGTTTTCTGGGGATAAAAATCCTTATATATCTATTAAGCCCAAATTTTCTATTTCTTCCTTCAAACCAATATATCCTTGTTAAGTTTTAGCCTGGTTTATCTATCAAGAAGTTGCAGGTCAGTGTGGAAGTCTTCCTTTTGTGTTACTTTTGCGTTTCTATTGATCTTTCTTCAAATGTATTAGCCATTGTTTTAAGTATTTTGCTGGCCCCTTATTGGGTGCATATATATTTATGAGTATGATTTCTTCATGATGTACACATCCCTTATTTATTAAGAAATTTACATCTCTGTCTCATACCCTTTTTAAGACTAAAGTCCATGTCATCTGATATTAGTATGGCCATCCCAGCCTTTTTAAGTTAGGTGTTTTCTTGAATGATTTTCCTCCAACCTTTGATTTTGATCCTGTGTTTGCTCTAAATATTCAGGTGTGTTTCCTGCAAGCAGCAAAATGTTTGATTCAATTTTCTGAACCATTTTTGCTGCTCTTTGTTTCTTAACTGGTGCATTTAGTCTATTAATTTTGAGAAAGATAATTGTCATGTGATTTTGTGCCACCAGTTTTAGAAGTTTGGTGTATTTATGGGGTTTATCTTGCCTTAAAGTAGACTCTTCAGTTCTTCTTTTAATATTGGCTTTGGGGACCAGAGTAGTGGAGCAGCAGTAGGGCATTTGCTTGCATGTAGCTGGCCCAAGACAGACTGTAATTTGATCCCCCAGGTCCTATATGGTTCCCCAAGCCAGGAGCTATTTCTGAGCACATAGCAAGGAGTAACCCTGAATGTCATTGGGTGTGGTTCCAAAATAAAAAATATTGGCTTTGAACCTATAAACAACCCGAGCTGTTGTTTATCTGTAAATATGTGTATACTTCTTTAAAACCAGAAAAAAAATCTGGGTGGGGAAAGTATTCATGTGAGGATTTAATTTCATTCATTGTGTTTTTTTCACTAAAGTTCACCACTGCCATTGGGACTGGAGTGTAAATTTTAACGATGCTTCTTTGTATGTAATTTCCTTTTTTGATCTTCCTGCTTTCAGTATTATATCATTATCTTTGGGTTGCTTTTATTTGGTCTTTTTTAATTGGCACTCTTCCAGTGTCCAGGATATGGGTGCTTATATACTCTTCAGGTCTGGGAAAATCTTAGCAATGATGTCTTTGACTTATGTTTCCTCATTGGAGTTTTCTTCCTGCCTCTGAACCTCAATGTTTCTGTGTTGTTCCTGTTGAATTTATCACAAAGGTTTATTGTTGTCTGTTCACTTATTTTGCGGATGTTTTCCATCTTCTCTTCATTTATTTTAAGGCTCTTTTCAATATTATTTTCTGTTGTATGGAGGTGTTGTACAGCTCATATACTAGCTCATTGATTCTGTCCTCAGCAGCTGTTACTCTGTTGGTGAGGACTTCCAGTGAATTTTTCATTTCGCCTACCAAGGTTTTCAATCCTGGTATTTGTGTTTGAAGTTTTCTTATTTCTGCTTTTGTATCCTCTTGAATAATTGGCTCTTCATTCTCTTTGTTCCATCATTTTTTTTCTTTTTTTTGAATTCTTTGAGCATCCTCCACATTTACCCTCTAAAAATATTATTAAAGCAGCTACATAGATGGCTATTACTAACTGAGTCTTCTGAACTACCCTTGTCATTCACTAAACTTGGTGGTGGTCTGTATTTGTTTTCCCCATTGTGACTTTTGCAGTGTTCTGGTATTTTTTGTGTTGTTTTGGGGCTTATTGACTAAAAAAAATAACGTGAACAAGACAGACTGTGGTATGGTGAGTTGGTCCCTCCCTTTGGTGGCCAAAAGGGTCTGCTCCCACTCAACTATGGGTGAGTCTCTCTCCATTCCTTTATTTTCTTTTTTTTGGGAGAGAAGCTCTACAAAGTAGTGTTTAGGAGGCTCTGGGACTCATCACTGTGACATCTGGAAAACAGAGCAGTGACCAGTTGGTGGTCTGTGAAAGGGCAGTGTGGCTCTGTCTTCTTATCCTGAGACTCTTTGACTTTCGCCCTAACAGTTGTACCATATTCTGGCCTCTCTTTTCTTAAACAGAGAGAGTAAATATATCCTACTAATATCTGAAAACATCTCTTTTACAGTAAGTATATCTTTCAGAAAAATGTCTTCTATCAGATTCATATTAAGTTCATTAAAGATATGATCTTATCTTTGCCTGAATTAAATTAGAACTTTCCAATATTTATACCAGGAGAGAGCTAAACTCTCAAAGGAATCCCTTCCCTGGCTCTTTCCTTTTTCATTCACTTTTCACATTTTCCTGTTATTTTTATTTATCAATCTATTCTCATTGAATTAATTAAAATAACTCACACTTACTTAGAAGAGTCTGATAAACAGACTGAATTCCATTTTCTAAAACTGCTTGTTTCATATATAAATGCAGTGATATCGTAGAGTATACTTTAAGTTGATAGATCTTACATATATATAGTTTAATGACTATTATCAGTAGTTTTTTTTTCTACATTTGGAACTTAATATAAATAAAATAGTGGGTTGATCTGGATACTTCATTTTCTCAGTGTAATGTTTGTGAACATTTTCCATATTATCATATGCATTGAACATTTTATTTTTAAAATATAAGCACATGTAATTAAAGTATTTCATTGATGGTACATTAACATAGACAAATATGGGGCCCGGAAGATAGCATGGAGGTAAGGCATTTGCCTTTCATGCAAAAGGTCATCGGTTCTAATCCCGGTGCCCCATATGGTTCCCTGTGCCTGCCAGGAGCAATTTCTGAGCATGGAGCCAGGAGGAACCCCTGAGCACTGCCGGGTGTGACCCCCCAAAAACCCCCCAAAAACCCCAAAACATAGACAAATATAATATATTAGCATATAATATAATATGTGTACAGCACAGTTATTTTATACTGTGAAAAGACCATAGTAAAGCTAGTTAATATGCATCAGTATATATATCACTATCATATATAGATATCATACACACACACACAAATATATATCCTGCCCGTCCCAAAGAAACTCTTAGATTGCAACCTTTATATATAATACAGTGTTTTCTATGGTCATGTGATATATACTAAACTTCCATAAAGCTTTTTTTATTTTAAAGCTGCAGCAATTTTTTCTTTATGTATTGTTAGTATATTTTAATCTTAATTTTAAACTTCATATATAATTAGTATGATTCTATTTTCTCAGGCATATTTTTATTAAAGGTTTATTCATGTTGGGGGCTAGAGAGGTAATTAAATGGAATAAGTCCTTTGCATATGGGAAGCCTATGATTAATTCCTACCACTACAATAGAATGCTATATAACTCTAAGAAATTCCAAAAATCATGTGATTTGCTGCTACATGGACAGAATAGAATACTATGCTGAGAGAACTGGGTAAAAAAGAAAAGAGTGAGATTTAAATATATGTTCTAAGGAAGCAGTGAATGACCAAAGGCAACAGAACCATAGATTTGATAACTTATTAACTGAGTTTTAGGTATTGGGAGGTAGGACATAAATTGAAGAGGCCTTTGGGATCTTGGCAAAGGGAAGTAGAAAACTTGTGGAGGGTATGATGCTGGAAAGATGGATGTATGAAACTATAATTAATAGTATTATACATCACAAAGTCTCCATAAATTATTTAAAAAATCATCTATGTTGTCAAGATAGCTCCCTATTTGCATTAATATCTCTTCATCCTAAATTTTAAAATTCTAGCTAATGTTCCATTTTAGGTTACAGAATATAGCAATTTAGGTAAATATTTAATGGATCATTAAGAAGAATTATGTAGTCTGGAAAATAATTTTTTATATTTGTAATAACAATTAAACTGATGGGTTTATTTGGACCTCCTCAATTATTAATTTTCTAAGAGGAGGCCTGCTTATTTTTCAGCTAGATGGGTAGTCTCTAATGAATTTAAATTCTATCAACTTGTTTGACAATAATTTTGTTTGTTTTGGGGCCACACTGGGCATACTTGGGTTTTATTCCTGGCTCTTTACTCAGGAACTATGTGGGGTGCCAAGTATCAAAACTAGGTCAGCCACTTGCAATACAAATGTCCTATATGCTGTGCTATATATCTGGTCCTTATTTCAAAAGTTTGAAACTTTTCATTTTTTTTTATTGAGACCATTGTGAATTAGAAGTCTTTCACAGTTATAGTCCAGGTATTTAGTGACAGTGAATTAGGGTCATTCCCACCACCAGTGTTGACCTCTCTCACCATAGTTCCCCACAGGAATCCCATACTACCACTCCTAATCCCCAGGACTACCAGTTTAACAGGTCCATTTTGTGTTCAGCTTGTTGTAGTTTTGGTCTCTTGATTCTATTGTCGTTGACTTTGGCATGGGTATTTAAAACTGACCTTTTTTTTCCACTCAGTATTCCTGAGACCAATTGGCCCCTGAGCCCCATTCACATTTTTTTTTCTCAATTTGTAGGAAGACATAGAAATATGAGACAGATTGAAATGATTCAAGTTCTATGGTTCTATTAAAAAGGCGGAAACCCCTATCTAGAATATAAGCAATTATAAATTTAGGAAATTTCAGGGACGGAGTGGTAATACAGTGGAAGGGTGTTTGCCTTGCACTTGGTTGACCCATGGACAGACTTGAGTTTGATTTACAGTATCTGATATAGTCCCTGAGCCAGGAGTGATTTCTGAGCACAGAGCCAGGAGTAACCCCTGAGTGACACTGGGTGTGCCCCCCCAAACAAAAACAAAACAAAAAAAAAGAAAGAAAGAAAATTCCATTGAACTAAAAGATATAGGACGTCTTCATCATGAAGCATAGTGTCAAAGGACTGACTACAGGCTCTGGGCATGTTGGTTATTCCAACCCTAATGTCTCTCTTTATGGTGAATCTTTTTATATAATATTTAGCACTGTTTTATATTTCTGTTTTATGAAAATTGTAGTTTAGCTTATGAAAAAACATTTTTCTCAATTTTAAGTCTATTTTGTCTTCTATTAATACTACTATGTGAATTGTCTCTTATTAATCTTGCATTGTATATTTCCCACATCTTATTCTTTAAACTCTCTTTATAGTTATTTATTTCTAATTTTTATTTAATCAAAGCACTGTGATTTACAAAGTTATTCATAGTTGAAATTTAGATGTATAATAGTTTCAGCACCAATACTACTAAAATGTGTTAACTTCTCTCCACCAATGTTTCTAAGTTCTCAACCATACTCCTCCTCCCAAGTCTGCCATTTTGATAGGCACCTTTTATAAGTTCTGTTGGTAAGATTTGTTTCTCATGATTTCAGTGTTAACTCTGATTTGGGTCTATTATTCCTTAACACCACTAATGATGTAATAACACCACTACCCTGTTTGACACCTAACCCCCACTATTTCTCATTTGTATTTCTCTCCCTCTCCACTCTATTTTTTTCCTGCTCCCTATAATCTTTGGCTAAGAGTGATCTAGACATACCCCCTTTTAAATGATTACATTTCTTCATCCATTTTTCTAATACATATAATATGTATCTACTATACCACCACATATAAGTAATATCTCCTTTCATTTATCCTTCTTCTGTATTACTTTATTTAATGAAATATCTTTCAGTCTCATCCATGTTGCAATAAATTACATGATTTCATAGTTTCTTTTTTTAACCCTCCCATAGTTTCTTAAAGCTGTGTAGTAGTTAATGTGCCTTTATACTTAAAGTGTGATTCTTTTAAATATATCATGTGTATTCTCTTATCTAATTTAAATGTTTGAATTCAATTATACTTGGTCACTTATGTGAAAACTGTTATTGTTGGATTAAAGTTCATAATGCTCCTATATATCTACTACTTAATTTACTTGCCATGTTAAGGAGCCACGCCAGACAGTTTTCAGAGTACACTCCGAGGTGTTTGGGAATGATGTAGAAATGGGGAATTAAACTCAGGGATCTAGCATACAAAGTATGCACTCCAGTCCTTTGAGCCATCTCCCTGGTTCTATTTTATTCTCATTTCTTTTTTTTTTTTAACTCTGCATTGTATCATAGAATGTTCCTTGTGTCTATATTAAAATTCTACAATCAAATTTTCCACTAACTTTACTGTTACAGATAATGCTGCAGTGCAAAATACATCATCTTCTATTTTATAGATTATTTAATTAAGGAAATATTATACTTCATTAGTATGTCATATTTTTGAGTATTAAATAAGTAATTAACAGGGTAGAAATATTTTTTAATTCTTGATACAATTTATCACTTTCCCTAATAATTATCTCTATTATAATGTTATTAGCAGTGCATAACTATAATGATTTCATTGTTTTCAATGTGACATTTAGTCTAAAAGAGTAATTGAATGAAGTGGCCATGGATATAGTAGATAGACTGCTTGCCTTGAACATGGCTGACACAGTTTTGTCCTCTACTCCACATATGGTCCCCTAAACCCAACCAGGAGTGATTTTTTACTGCAAAACCAGGAGTAAGTCCTAAGCATTGGACCATGTGGCCTTTAAACAAAAACTAACAAACAAAATATCTGAATAAGAATTAGAGTTAATCGGGGCCGGCGTGGAGGCTCTAGAGGTAAGATGTCTGCCTTGCCAGTGCTAATCTAGGACGGACCGCAGTTCGGTCCCCCGGCGTCTCATATGGTCCCCAAGCCAGGAGCTACTTCTGAGCGTTTAGCCAGGAGTAACCCCTGAGCATTAAATGGATGTGGCCCAAAAACAAACAAACAAACAAACAAAAAAAAGAATTAGAGTTAATCATTGACACTGCTATGTGTAAATGGGCAGGAAAAGATAGTCCTTCATGACCATACTCATTTCAGCTTTAAACTAACCTAAAACTTCAGCTGGTTTGCTTTCTTTTCACATAATTGAATTTGAGCAATAAGTCACTATAAACAACTTCGTAAAAGAACATGCTATATGTATGACACTGCATGTGACTTGGCATATTCATTTGAGTTCAATGAAATCATAATTAATAGAAAAAAATTAAATGAGCTTATATATGAGGAGAGAAATAAAACAAAATAAAATGCCCTACAAAATAATACACATTTCCTAGCTGCATTTAAACTTTATATGAACAAGGGTCAGAGTGATAGCAAAGTGGTAGGGCATTTGCCTTGCATGTGGCCGACTCAGGAGAGACCTGGATTTGATCTCTGGAGTCCCATATGGTCCCCCGGGCCACGAGCAATTTTTGTGCGCATAGCCAGGAGTAACCCTAAGCATTACCAGGTGCGGCCCCAAACCCAAATAAATAAATGAATAAACTTTATATGAATAATATCAAAACAGACTAACAACATCACTTAAATTTAATGAACATCTTCCTCCATCACTCACATAATAGTCTTGAAAAGGAATGAAAAGGATACCACATTTGTAATCACCTTGAAGTGTGTTTGCAGAACCATTATTATACTAGAACACAGTCCCCTGCAGTCTTTTTCAATAGAATAATCCCCACAGCTCCTGCTCCAGGATGCTCTGCAATAATACAGGGTGAGTGGTAATCCTTTATTACTGTGGCTGCTTTCTATGTATGTGCTTATTGACGAAAGTATTTTTTTCCTGAAAAAAAAAAAAAAAAA
>PVKC010008676.1:0-27757 GCA_004027635.1 Crocidura indochinensis
AATTTTGTAGCCTGCCACCTTGCTATATGAGTCTATTGTTTCTAGAAGCTTTTTGGTAGAGTCTTTAGGGTTTTCTAAGTAGAGTATCATGTCATCTGCAAAAAGTGAGAGCTTGACTTCTTCCTTTCCTATCTGGATTCCCTTGATATCTTTTTCTTGCCTAATCGCTATGGCGAGTACTTCCAGTGCTATGCTGAATAGGAGTGGTGAGAGAGGACAGCCTTGTCTTGTGCCAGAATTTAGAGGGAAGGCTTTTAGTTTTTCTCCATTGAGGATGGGAAACTATTTTTGATCCTTAAACTCTTCCAAAATATTAGAGGCAGGAATCATCTCTAATACCTTCTATGAAGCTAACATCATGCTCATTCCTAAAGCTGACAGAGATATTACCAAGAGAGAAATTCTAGATCAATCTCAGAGATCTTCTTAGCCAATTTCAATGTATATAGTCTGTATTCCTCTCATTGCACTGAAAAATGCAGCATCATGATGACTTACCATTAAATTTCTGCCATTTCTCTGTGAACCTTCACTGTGGAAGTTGTTCATTAGTTAGTATGTGCCTTCCTTAGGTTCTTGTTCCTCACCCTGATCCATGCTAGTTCTTCCCTGCAAAAGAAGGCAAGAGAACCAGAAAAAATATTGGGCAAATTTTTATGAATCAATACTAATAAAAATTTTCGGTAGTTAGGGAGTTCTGAGACTGTCACATGTTCAGGTTTTTTCCTACAAATTTTTAAAGACTCTCATCTTTGGTCCCTTACTTCCTTTTTCTCTCTTTGTTTCAAGTTCTTTATGCCATTTCCTACGGTTAGGTCATTCCTTTATTAAAAAAAATAAATGTTGTTAAATTATGAAAACCTTCAAGATAGATGTTTTTAAATGATGATGAAGGTGCCACCAAAGGTCAACTGAACAATCTTAGATGATTTGATAAATGATTAGGCTGTTTTCAGGTATTATTGGGCAACAGGCTTTCCAACATTACCCATCAAAAGTAGCAGATGCTTGGGACCAGAGCAACAGCACAGACCCAAAGACGTACTTGGGTTTGATTCCCAGTGTCCCATAAGCCCCAACCCCCTGATCCAGGGGCTAAATGCATAGTCAGGAGTAAAATCTGAGCATCACCAGGAGTGCCCCCCCCAAAAAAAGTAGCAGATGCTTTTGGGTTACCTTCATCATTTTTAATACTTTCAATATTATTAGTGACAACTTCCTCAGAATTGAAGGGCATCCTACCTATAACCCCAGGCCATAGTTTCTTTTCTGATCCCAACTAACTCAGGCCCATAAGATTAATGGGCCAAATTTGAGAAGAAAATCTCATTCTCACCCACCTCTTACAACCATACGTCCTTTATGTACACAATCTTTTAAACCTAAAATACTCTTTCTGAGATTTCCTCCTAGTCCTTACATTTGGTTGATTATGATTTTCACTTCAGTTGCATAAACAATACAGACTAAGGGAGGTGTTCCTTAGTGCTCTACATAGTAATTTTCTTCAATCATGGTGAATTTATTTGCCAAATAAATTACTCTAAATGTAAATGTATATATGCAAATTAAATTGAACAACTCCATATATCTTTATTTATAATTGCCTTCTGAGAGAGACTCATTAACTCAGAAACAGTAATCTATGGAGTGAAAAGTATCTGTACTATAAAGCAATAAGTATATAAAGTTTATGAAAAGCCAAGTACAAATCTACCAACTCTAGTTTTTCAAACAATGATCTTTAAAAAAATCTTTTGGAACAGCACACTTCTAAGTTGGGCCAATACTGAAATATTTTCCTATTTTGGAATGAAAGTCACTGTGCTCTTAAGACCTAGCAATATGAAATGTCAAAAGTAAATTTTTCTCCAAGGCCATAAATTTAATATAATGCCATAGTTTAGAAGATTACAGCATATCTAAAATCTAATAAATATTCTCATAATATGTATCTAATTTTAAGTAAACTCTGCCAATTTTTTCATTAAATATAGGAAAGAATTTTGGACAAAATTATTCAAAAAATGAAATGTATTGTTGTATGCCCACAGTAAAAAGTTCAAGTATCATAATATGAGAATTTTAATTAATCATATTCTGCTTGATTTGATATGATCCTATGAAATAAAGTTATTTATTATTTATTTATTCACAGTTATTGTACATTGCTTTAACTTTCCAGGAAGACAGGAAAAATGCATAGGGAAAATTTGAGTGGCAAGCTATGATGTGTTCCTTACGTTCCTCTTTAGAATCATTAGGCTCTTTTCCTCATCAGTTGGGATTTCTGCCTAAAAGTGACCCTCTAAAGTTAACCTTCAAGAGCAATCATACCAGTCAAAGCAAGACACTTTGCCTAAATATATCAACCACCACTTATACTCATACTTTTATATTTAGGTATCAGCCTCTACTTCTGATATAGGAAAATTCCTGTATCATAACCCCATTCCAATGTAGAAATATAGAAGCCCAGCCATTTTGCACTACTTCTAAAATATCTCAGTACAAGAACATTCTAGGACATACTGAGGTTCACTGGGACATCATATGACAACTTCTCCATTTGCCCAACCTCGTTTCCATGAAGTCTGGAACTTCAAAATATTTCCTAATACATGCTATTCACATTAATAGCTATGAAGAATGAACTTCTAAAGAAACCAAGTCTAGGGGCCCGGGAGATAGCATGGAGGTAAGGCATTTGCCTTTCATGCAAAAGGTCATCGGTTTGAATCCCGGTGCCCCATATGGTCCCCGTGCCTGTCAGGAGCGATTTCTGAGCATGGAGCCAGGAGTAACCCCTGAGCACAGCCGGGTGTGACCCAAAAACCAAAAACACACACACACACACACACACACACACACACACACACACACAAAAAAAAATAGAAACCAAGTCTAATAGTCTAAATATGTTGGACTCTAATAGTTGAAATGGTAGAAAATGGGTTAAAAATGAAAGTTTTCTATTCAGTGACCTCTTCTTATTCTGCCCACCTTAGGGCATTGGTTTATAAAGATAGGAAGGCTGAAGTAAGTGGGTTTATTTGACGGACAGTTAACCTCTTAGATGAACAATCAAAATATCCATTAATGTAATAATAATCTTTCTGTTGCTTCTTTCCTAGATAAAAAGAGCCTCTTTGTAAATGAAATAAGATGTCCATAGGCGAAATAAATCACTGAAATTTTCATTGAGCCACTGACTTCTTTGAACTCTCATTGGAAATAGGTCTTGTGTTTTTGTTGAAACTCCTGACCTTTAGGTTGTACAAAACTTCCCAGAGAAATAATAGCAATTTATTAGACCAATTCATTACTCTTGTTATGTGTTCATAACAATGAATGATTTGTTTTATTTTTCTTTCATTTAGGAGGTGTCAACATATGTTCAACCACTGATATATGTGTGTTTATAATAGTGTCTTGTAATATTATTCTAAGGCAATTTTTATTAGACTGGTGCATGTCTCAGAGCATTCTACTAGTTCTGAATATTCTACAAATTTTTTATTTAGAATATAAATAAGTGTATATTTTGTTTATATTTAGAATATTTTCTTTAAAATATTTAGAATATTCTAAACATTTAGAATATTCTAAATATATATATTTAGAATTTTTTCTTGTTGAATATTTTCTTATAGAACATTTTTTAGCTTTAAGTTTTCATTGTTCAATATTTATGTTTATTTTGAATAAACATTTAAAACATTAATTTTAAATAAACAGCACAGTAAATCTAGTGAGTGATCATCACCATACTTGAATTTGTGTGTGATGAAATTAAAAGATATACTCCCATAAAGGACATGGAAAGAGTTCAGAGGACAAGGACACATGTCTTGCAAGTATGAGACTCCAATTTTGATCCACAGCACTACATGGCTTCTCAAGAACTAGAAGGAATAACCCTGGTGGCTCCCAGGACCACAAGGCTCTAGCAGTACTGCATTACTAGCCAGGTAGGTTGTCACTAGAAGTAACCTCTGGCTGATTACCCAATCCTGATTAAGATATTAAAAAAAGCAAACAGAATGCTTGACTTACAGACAGGTGGGGTGAGGGAAATTTGGTGACATTGGTGGTAGAGAAGTTGTATTGGTGAAGGGAAGTGTACATTAGATGTCTAAAACCCAACCATGAACATTTCTGAAGCCACTGTGCTTAAATAAATTATTTACAAAAATAAAAAGCAAACAGTTAACTAACCTAACATCATTCAAATAGCCAATAGAGCATTATTAATGAGAATTACAATGCTATACATTGTACTTTTATGGCTTGTTTATTTGATAACTAAAAGTGCTTGTTGATCACTACTTTTCAATAAATTTTCCTGTAAATAGCAGCAATCAGCCAAGTATTCAGTCCCAAACTGTGTGACTCCTCCAAATGAGCATAATTATCTCTCAAAACCTTCTGATACTGATCGCCAGAGAGAACTCAGCTTGTGATCTGACTTTGTGGAATACGCCTCTACCACTGACATCCTGTGCTCTCTGGTACCTAGTCTGTCAGGAGCAAAATGTTCTAGTTACTCCTAGAACTAGAACTAGAAGTGTCTGCTAATGTCTCTTTCGCTTTTATCTCTGACTTAAATATTATTCTGAAAAGCTGCAGATGCATAGTATTATAAGGATGTTATTACTCTTACTACTTCATTGAATAATGTAGTAAATTGAGGATAAAATGAGATAAGCCAATTTGCTCAAAGGTATGGTGGAAATTTTTGGATACGAATTGTTATTTCCAATATATATATATTGGAAATATATAAATAATATATATAATATATATAAATATATATTATATATAATATATAATATAATATATATTATAATATATATAATATATATAAATATATATAATATATAAAAATAATATATATATTTATATTTATATATATTATATATATTATATATATTTATATATATATTCCAATATATATATTCCAATATATATATTTCCAATATATATATATATTCTTCTTTATGACATCATACTGTCCTACTTGATATAAGGCCTGAAGCTTTAAAGAATGTGTCTAGCCAAATAAAGAAGCCAATCAGAGTTTGTGGGTTTGGACTTCCAAAGTGAACTCAAACATTTTTGGCATTTGCACTCTCTTTGTGGTGAGCAAAATAAAAACTTCTATTTGAAAAGGGGGGAGTGGTCTAAATGACTTCAAGGTTTTTGAACTTCAAATAATTTTTACCGAACAAGAGTACAATCACTGAAACGTATCCAGATTTTTAAAAATTACATGGATTTGACAGCAATCTGATTCAAAAATACCCAGAGCCACTTTGTGGTTATCATGATTCCAAGTTAAATAGAAAGATCTTTCTTGAATCTTCTCCCCATTAATTAATTTTTGATTGGGTATTCCTGCTCTTTCAAGGGCATGCCAGTGGATACATATTGAGGAACTTCATCACTCAGGAAATGATGTTGGCAAGACCCAGGGATTTGGCAGGGTGGGTGGCTTTGGGGAAGACCTGGCTGGAACTGCCTCCTCTCCTATGGCCCAAGTCAGCAGCAGCAATAACTGTAGACACTTTGAGCCTGGAGGTTTTACAATGAGTGAGTTTTTTTTTCTTTTCCATGTCTTTCAAAGTCTGTGGATGGAGGGATGGGCAAATATTTGTGCCTGCAACTTGGTAGTGTGGGCAGAGAAGATGAAAGTAAGGGAAATTGTACAAATTGTCCACTTGAATAAGAAGGAAGAAAGAAAAGCCAAGTCAATTCAAGCAAATATTCTTTTTTTCTGAATTCTTCATTTTTCTAATCCAGAAGTTTATGTTCCGAATGGTTGGTTAGCAAAGCCCTAGTCAAGATTTTGAGATAGCTACCAGAAAACCTGGTTTAAAAAAGTGAGGGAGACCTGGAATTTCACTTTATGGAACTTCACTTTGTTGCCAATAAGATAGTATGCTGATATAATTCAAATCTTATTTCAATAAATTTTAAGTTGCAGTTATTTATATAATATGATGAGTTATAATTTGTTACCAATTCAGAGAAGTAAACTAAATCCAGAAGGCATATGGATAATGTACATCTCACAGAGCATAATTCTTATCTAACTATACTATCTTTATACACTCTAGTTTCCCATTTTACCATTTCACGAACTTATTTTATTTAAAGGTACATATATAGGGCTACTGAATTGATGGGAATTCTGTAATGAAGCACAGATAACATTCACCAATCTTAGATGGCTCTTGTTAAAACTCTGGTATTGTAGAACATTCCAGAATTTGCTGTTGAAATTGAGGTAAACTGGACTTGACCCAGAATTAACATAGGTAATGAAATTGGGCAAGTCAACTAGACTCATTTCTTTGTCTTAAATATTTCAGGCTTAAATTTTTAATACTTGATTTTCCAAATATTTACTATTTGTTACTCTTACAGCCCTTTTACAAATTATACTATGTATTACTTTACTTAATATATTTTGCATTAGAACAATGTTAAGTAGGTTGTAGAATCTTTATCACAGAGAAATTCATAAAATATAAATGGAAAATGTCATTTTTATGATATAAAAATAGTGTGAACTTGAACAATTCATTGATAGTGCCTTGAAAAACATTCTATCAATTATAAACTAATTTTAAGATTATTATTTACTCATTATACATGACAGATTATATCTTGACAGAAACATGTAGCTACACTGGTTACTTGACACTAACTAATCAATTAAAAGTGAGATGAGATAAAGAAAAAAGTCAGTTTACTATCATAAGAAACTCACTGAGTCAGATTGTGTCACGTCTCACTTCAACAATAGTACTTGATTAATTTAAAATATTAGCAACATCTGAAAAATTGAAATAAAAATATCCATTGGCTCTATAAAATAAAGTGTAAACTACAATTCACTAGGGATAAAGAAGTTATTGGGGTCACAGGTATTAAAAATTATGTTATTCTAATATATTTTACATAGCCTGGTTATATCACCTGGGTCCTATTGTTTAAGAAATTCAGTGATTCCGGTTTATTGTTTTTAATATTATTTCTCAGGCATTATTTTCTTAAAATTCAAAGTCTTTGGAAATGTAGTTAATATTTCAAAAAAAGCACAGAACATGGGCCCTGTATTAATGCATGGATTTCAAATAACTTTCTAACCTGAACCAATTAAAGCATGAATAAAAATATTGCATTTTTACAACTACAACTTCAAATAATTTCTGGTAGTTAAGACATTAATTAAACATTCATTCAGAGAATAAATAACAGACATAATTTCCTAAGTATATTATATCATTTTTAGGATGGGGTCAGGTTTTTTTCACATTATTTCTAACCTTTTCTATCAGCTGATTATCATCCATCCAAATACCTCATCAGCACAAATACTGCACACTGACAGCTCTGAAAAGGCTTTAGAGGAAATAAAATAATCAATATTTTTTCTTCACAATATTTATGATGGAAACAGTAAGTTGAGTCTTGGCTTAAACTGCCCAGTGGCATTCCAATTAGCTCAGAGGAGAAACCAAAGTGTATGAACTGAAAACTCCTATGCTTCCTTTTAATATTTCTTGTCTTTTCTTGCCCTCCGTATTCCTGGCCCACTTCATTCCCATTATACAAACCTCCTAGTTGTGCTTTCATTTCCAAAATCTGACAATTTCTCTTTTGTATTTTGCTTTTTTGAGTTTTATTCAAATGTCAGCATTCCAAAAAAAGCCTTTATTTCCATTATTTCTAAAATTCTACACCCCAGAACTCCACACTTTTTCTCCTTGGGGTGATTACTGATATTCAAGATATTTAATTTATTCATGTATTTTCATAGATTGTTTCCCCAACTAGAATGCAAAACTTTAGAAGACATGAGTTCATGATTTAATACATTTTAAGAACGTATTTGGTACTTCCTAAGTATCAGTTATATAAACAGGTGGATTCCTGGAAAAACGCAATCTAAAAATAACACCTACATAAACTAGAGACTAGTCAGTAGAATAACTACCCTTGTTTCTCTATGTCTTGTAATATAATTTCCTTAGTCTTTTTAATTTCCATCTTCATTAACTTTCCTAACTTCTAAATCAATGTGAAAGCCATTTGGATACTCTCCATCAGACCAAATTTGGATTATTTGTTGAAAATGTAGATTTCTGATCTTTAATTTTTGTCAAAACCTCAAGTGTCAGAGACCATATGCATATGCAACCTGTATTGTTTGTTTGGTTTTGATTTTGGTTTTTGGGTCACACCTAGCAGCACTCAGGGCTTACTCCTGGCTCTCTGCTCAGAAATAGCTCCTGACAGGCTCTGGGGACCAAATGGGATGCTGGGATTCAAACCATCAACCTTCTGCATGCAAAGCAAACATCTAACCTCCATGCTATTTCTCCGGCCCCGCAACCTGTATCTTAATAACCTCCTCAGGAGAAACTTAAGCACTCTGATGTATGGAGCACCAAAAACTATTTTATGACACATTCATTTTCTTTCTTTTTTTTTTTTTTTTTTTGGTTTTTGGGCCACACCCAGTGACGCTCAGGGGTTACTCCTGGCTATGTGCTCAGAAGTCGCTCCTGGCTTGGGGGACCATATGGGAGCCGGGGGATCGAACAGCGGTCCGTCCAAGGCTAGCGCAGGCAAGGCAGGCACCTTACCTCCAGCGCCAACGCCTGGCCCCTCATTTTCTTTCTTAATGTTTCCCTTCTTTATAATTTTCTCTACCTAATTACCATGTCTATTTTATCACCAGAGACCATACCCATATGTTTCTCCTTAAATTGTTCTGGGTATAGGGACATAGATGCTTACCTAATTAGTTGAGAGCATTTTGATGAAGGGAATGATAAGAATATAAGAATAATACCAATAACTACAATGAGATTTATTTTAGCTCTGAACACTTCCTTTCACTGAGTAAAATTTGGGCATTAAATTACATTCTATTTTGTTGCTTGAATAATAAAAAAGATTTCTCTTTTTATACACATACACACACTGTTAAAGCCTTTAACTGTTTTTAAAAAAGTTTATGTTTAAAAAGTCAGTGCTTTTATGCATCAAACCTATTTTATGTGAAATATTCAGTTAAGATTCAGTAACCAAATAAATCCTATAGATACATAGTTTTATCACTCTGTCCATTGTGAAATATTGGCATTTCTTCTTTGCAGTCCAGATGCATTTTTATATAGTTATTTGCTTCTGATAATCAAGCAAAGAATAAAAGACTAAACATCTCAAAAGACTTTATATAGCCTGGACTCAGTGGCCTGGAAGATAGATATAGGGTTGAATATCAGGTCCAGTAAACTCATAGCAATCTGGGCATCCCCAGGGCTGACCCTGGTGGCCTCCAGTGAGGTATCCCTCCCTAAAAAAGGAAAAACCTAATTTACAACTGCCGTGAGACTATTACAATGGGTGTATTATTTTATAAGGCAAGAGGGAAATAAAACTTGTTTGTTTGTTTATCTAACAAGCGCACACATTTTTCAAACAATTTGAGTTTGGCTTCACCCAGAATGCATCTGGCCAACATTTTCTCTTTCATTTTTATAACCAAAGAAATTTTAAGGGAAATTTAATCCACATGTTTCTTATCCATTCAATATTCAGTAATGTTTCAGAGAAGGGCATTTGATTACAAAAACTTTAGTAATGAATCTATTATTGGAAGTCCTTGGACTGCAGGTAAATTTGCGTAAGTAATAGATAGAGACACTCAGCACAATCAAGTCAGGCATAGAGAGATTCATTTGAAGTGCTATGGAATAAATAACCTCTGGAAACAAGTTTTCCTCAAGGTTCAAGGAAGTTTGAGCAGCCTCTGTGACTTCAAATTCCCAGTGTGTTCAAACTATAGTTAGTTTACCAGAGGGAATTGTTCTATTTGCATAGAAACTCCACTACAGAGATTTCTTGTATTTCTTGGATACATAGAATGTGCCAGATACAGTTGCAATAAGGAAAAAGAGATGACTAAAACAGTGTTGATCTTAAAGAACTTAAAAATATACTAAGAATCTGTTTTAAATTTTAAGAGACATTCTCAATATACTGATTAGTCAATTCACTCAAATCCAAGTATTCATGAACATATTATCCAGAGGGATATAAATTAAGAGGACATGAATTAAGATCTTATTCTATTCAACATAACAAAAGTTTATCTTTTATTTTTTATGCACATTGAAAGTTCAGTGCAATTTTGTGTTATCTCAAATAGTATGTGTTAGCATAATAATATAACTTATTGTCTTTTAGTGTTATTTTACAGAACTAAAAAAATACTATGAGGTTGGTGGTGTTTATGATATTTGAGACTTGAAAGCTCAGATAGAAATCATGAATGATTTTTAATATCTTCAACTCCAGACTATTTACAAGGATTCCATAACAGATCAGTATAAAATTATAATAGCAAGAGCTGTTGCAATAGAATTACTGATCTTTACAACCAGTCAGCTGAGTATATAAAATGTCAAAAATACTTGAAGATATTAAAAATAGCTATAGAAAAGCTAGTTCAGTAGGAAACTAGTTCAGTTGAGACAAAGCCTCGTGCTAGAGGAGTAAACACAACTAGAAGAGTAAACACAAATAATAATATATACACATATATACATATACATACATAAATGAATTATATTTTCAAAACTAAAAAAGACACTCAAAGGTTTGTTATAAACTATAAGTTAACACACCATTAATTTAGATTTTGGTTTAATTTTATAAAACATTAGATAAATAAATAACTATATAATTATACACATTCAACTTTGCCCAAACAGCCACATTTGCATAAATTATCATTAAAAGTGCACCAAGTGAGTTAAATGTGACCACTTAGCAAGCAACTTGAGAGACCTTCCTTACTTAATGAGGTTGCTAGATATGGCTCTATCTGGGATTTGATGGACTTCTTTGACCTATTGATGGCACCATGTAAATTTTGTCAACATGTCTGGGGAAAAGCATAAGATAGTTAAGAGCATTAGAATGAGGGTTGAAAGACTTGGGCTATTTTCTTGTTTCTCTATGATATACTAAACCAAGAAGCTATATTCTCTAAGTATTAATGTTTCTTTCTAAAAGTAGATATTTGGGTGTTTAGCAATAGACATTAAATAACTATATTAGACATATTCTAGGGGTACTAATGCATAATGTAATAATAAGGCAATTAAATAAGAAGAATGAAGAATTTTGACATTCATATCAATAGATTCATTACCTGAGCTCCTTGATGTAAAGAGGAAAGAGAACCAGCAGGAAGACACATATAGTCTATTACAGAATAATTCAGCTTTGACAGTAGTGAAGAAGGAAAGGAAGTGTTAAGGTTGGACAGACTTTGAAGGTGAAGCCCACAAAGGGCTTCTCTTCTCTTGGTAGTCTGAACTTGAGGAGTTGAGAGTCAAAGAAACTGAAAAGTTGCAACCCTCATCAACTGATATCAACTGACATGAGGAAAGTTTTAGGTGTTAGGTGATGGATGAGGTAAGCTGAACATCTATTTTAGACTATTTGAAATTACAATGTCTAAAAGTCAGCCAAGTTAAGGTATTGAGTGACAATTGGATATATAATGTAGATTTCTGTTCCTGGATGAGGATGGTGATATGGGAATCGTCAACCTTTAGAATGCAGGATCTGTTTGATATAACCTTGTATCATGACATCTTCAGAAGGACTTCTTCCAGAATTTTCTATGGAGTGCTAATTACTTTCATTAGTGTTATTTAAGAATCAAATATCTTGCCTTTTTTCTAGTAAAATATGCTTTTAATAAGTCAAGTTTAATAATTGCAAAGATCTTGTACAGTAAGTAGGGTGTTTGCTTTGCATGTAGCTGACCCAAGTTGGATCCCTGACACCATATATGGCCCTCTGAGCACCATTAAAAGTGATTCCTAAGTATAAGAGCTAGGAGTAAGCTATGTAAGTAAGTAACTAAGTAAGTAAATAATATGCGACCCAAATAAAAATAAAATAAATTTTTTAAGTATATATTTCCTAGTTAACTTTTATTGTTTATAGTAGATTTTTGATGTCAATGTCTAGCTCCTCATTACACTTGACAAAGAATTGCTCAGTTCTACCTCAGTATGAATTTCTTTGTCATATCATGACCATATCAAGTCAAATAATTTTGACTTTCATCTGAGTTTGGATTCAAAGTTATTCTGACATAGCAAGCTGTAGATTGCTAAGGAACTCTCTCTGTTAGGGTACTCTGAAACTTCTCATGGCTTAACTTCTAAAGTCCTGTTCTACATCTCTAAAATCTTGGCATTCCATGTTTTTTGCGTCTCTGCATTGGGATAGATTATTTATTTAGTTTTTATTTCCTGTCTCCTTCCATAAAGATTTTTAAAGATGATCTATACCATCCAGGTCATTTGAAAGACTGACATTAAAATACATGCCACCAAGCAGGGAGTTACAAATTGTAGACCATGAATGATTTTTATTGTGTGCCCAGACATACTGACTTTCCAATGCTTAGTGAAGCCAGGTATGGTTGGCTACTTCTTCCACAATTTTTCTTTCTGCGCCATGAAATATAAATATTTGCTTTCTGTGCCTGACCTACTACGGCTTCAAAACATGTCAAAGTTGTTAGAAACAACAAATATTACTATTGTCCCAAGGAAATGAGAAAAATTATTTTTGTTATAATGGTGACAGCTTTACCTGAAAAACCTAGTATCATTTTATTCAGTGCTCTCCTTCAGAGTGGATAACATTTTTAGTACTGCATCTATCTGAGACAGTGATAAATTTGGTGAAATTCTACTTAGTAAAGCATATTCATAATGAATCTGAACAGTATGAAGTTGGGGGATTATTCTTAGTAGAACAACCTAACCAAATAATTAAAAAAACTTTAATATATTAGATCCTTAAGGCATTGCTCTAAATATGATTGTAGATGGGTTTCTTAGTAGCAACTGTTCACTAAGAAGTTCAAAGAACATTCCCTAGAGGAAGCATTTGGTGAAAAAATGCTGTTACATTTTTAAAAACCAACTAGGCAGAAAGTAAGGCTAACATTTTCTTGTAAAAGTCTAATCAAGATTAAAAGGCCACCTCACTTGGATAACCAAGAGCTTATTTACATGCAATGCCAACATTTTCCTTTGAAAAAAGTCTGAATTTCAAGATGCATATGAGCAAAAGCCAATCAAAGCCTCAAATCTCTAGATCCACCTGGCATCTCATAGGAATCTTGAGGTTGGGTATTCTTAGGCAGAAAATTTTAGTCATCTCTCAGAACAATAAAGTTGTTGGGAAAAAATTATTAGAATTATTCATCATAAAGTTTATATCTAACTTTGAGAAATATAGTATGCACATGTACTTTGTTTGGAGACCAGTCCCCTGTGATTTTGAGGTAAATAAATATCCTGTCTTGCTATATTGAACTGTTGGAACTTATAAACCAATTAAGTATCATTTGACATCTCTCACATGAATGATTTGGTTATCACAGTGTTTATCTCAAACTATCCTTCTGGCAATAATATATAACAAAGTTAGCTAAATATAGGGGTTATTTCTAGGGCATAATAATAAAATCCAATCATCAGTTATTGCTCAGAATAACTAACATTGTTGAGTCCTTATAACTTGCCAAGCTCTGTTCTAATTGACCTACATTTAATAATTCATTCGATCGCACAATCTTGATAAATTCACTGCTATCCCCATAAAAAATATAAGGGAACTCAGATATTATTTCACTTGTTTAAGATTATACAATTACAAATCATTGTATCTGCAGTTCAAGTAGGGCATTCTGTACCTAGAATTTACAGTTTCATTGTATATTTTGTTCAGGTATAAACAATATTTATTTTTCTATTGCCATCACCAGGAAACATCTCGCTTCAGCATCTCACTATCTTATCTTATGAGTAGATCATTAATCTACAACTGCAAATGTAAAAATATTTAAAAATCATTTATTGTAACAATGTCCACTGTCTCTGTATTTTTGCATTTTACCAAATGTCACTGTCAAAAACTGGTCACCAGAGAACCAAAGAGTATATTCATTTCATGTAGAGGAACTAAAAACTGCCTTGAAAAATTTATTCTCTAAAATATATCCCATCCCTCTTTTAGGCACTATGATTTAATATACTTTTATTGAGAGGTTACCATGCATAAAAAATAGAAAAATTTAAAGAGACATTGATAGAAAGTAGACACTGGTGAATTAACCGCTTTTGCTGTCAATGAAGTCTGTGTTTTATGGAAACTATTCCATTGAGAGTGGAGGAAATGTTCAGTTGAGATATGTATTTTTTACAAATAAACTGATCTTAAGCTTCAACCTCCAACCTTAATTATATTAATAATCATTACACTGTTCTGGGTTTTGGGGGAGAGGTGGAGAGGGACCACAACCAGTGGTGCTTAGGGGCTATATGTTCCTTGCTTTATTCTCAGAAGTGACCCTTAATAGTGCTTAAGGGAACATATGTGGCATTGCATTTTGAATCAATACCTTGGTACTGTAGCTACATGTAAAGCACATGCCATACATCCTGTATTACCTCTCAGGTCCCTTAAAATAATACATATTTATAGGACATTTTATTAACCAAGATATATTATCAAAGGTTGCAGAAAAGTTCTGCTCTCTGAACTGTTGTTTCCATTCTTTAGATCAGAGAAGAGTTAACAAAATGAAAAGAGGTATCATGTAGTAGTGAATCATTCATTGTGTCATTTATGTAAAAGTTGTTTCTTAAATATGGCAGGAAAAGTTTTTATTGGCTTTTCAGAGATATCTAAGAGTTATTTATTTCTCTATACATCACAAGTTTTTTCTAATGTTAGTAATCCTAATGTCAATAATAATGTCAATGTTTCTTAATGTTAACGATCATGTTCTCGTTCAAAAACTTTTTTTAAAATATTATCTTTATTTAAGCACCATGACCACAAATATGATTGTAGTTGGGTTTCAGGAATAAAAAGAACACCTCCCTTCACCAGTGCAACATTCCCACCACCAATGTCCCCTGTCTCCCTCCTCTCCCACTTCCTGCCTGTATTCGAGACCTGCATTCTATTTCTCTACTCCTTGACATTGTCATGGTAGTGGTTAGTGTAGTTATTTCTCTAACTGAACTTAAATAGATGGGACTATATTAAGCATCTCAAAGGAAATAGTGACTAGGATAAAAAAGCCACCCACAGAATGGGAGAAACTATTCACCCAATACCTAGAGGCTTGTATATCTAATTGTACAAGGTACTGACAGAACTTTACAAGAAAAAACATCTAACCCCATCAAAAAATGGAGAGAAGAAATGAACAATTTCTCAAAGAAGAAATACAAATGACTGAAAGTTACATGAAAAAGTGTTCTACATCACTAATCATCAGGGAGATGCAAATCAAAACAACGAGGTACCATCTCATGCCACAGAGACTGGCACACATCACAAAGAAAAATCAGTGCTGACAGGAATTTGAGAGAAAGGAACTCTCATTCACTGCTGGTTGGAATGCTGTCTAGTTCAGCCCTTACATAAAACAATATGGAGATTCCTCAAAACACTGGACATTGGGCTTCCATATGATCCACTCTTAGGGATATACCCTAAGAACACAAAAATGCAATACAAAAATGCTTTCCTCACACATTTATTCATTGCAGTGCCATTTATAATAACCAGAATCTGGAAAAAAACACAGATGCCCTTCAACAAATGAATGGCAAAAGAAACTGTGGTACATATACACAGTTGAATATTATGCAGCTGTCAGAGGAGATGAAGTCGAAAATTGTCCTATACATGGATGTGCATGGAATCTATTATGCTGAATGAAATAAGACAGAGGGAGAGAAAGGCATCTCTGGGTTGTAAGAAAAATAAAAAACATTATTGTAATAATGTCCAGAGACAATAGAGATGAGAGTTGATAAAACTGGCTCACAATAGTGCAAACACTTTTTTAGGAGAATCTTTATAGTTAATTGCTACTGTACTTTTTTTCAAGGTGTTTTTAACAGTTAATTTTTCACCATCAACTCCCTTTTATTCCCAGTTCTTTAAAGCTTTTTTTTATCTTTTACTTTATTTGAGCACTATAGTTACAAAATTGTTCATGATTGATTTTTGAACAATGTATATCACCCTTCATTAGTGCATGTCCTGTCACCAATGTCCCCAATTTCTCTCCCACTTTCCCTCATGCCTGTCTTTGGGTAGACATTTTACTTCTCACTCTCTTTCTTCTTTTATTTTCTTTTGACACTGTTTATTTTTGTATTGCTGTTAATAAAGTGCAGTATGCATATACCTTTATCCCCTCTCAGCATCTCATTTTTGTCCAGAGGGATTATTTCTAACTGTCATTGTCATAGTGTCATTGTCATAGCCCTTCTCTACTCAAACTGCTATACCAGATCTTTGTTGCAGGCTTACTGTCTTTTTTATTCTTTTATTCTTTATTGAGTGATTGATTGATTTGGGGGCCACACCCAGCAGTGCTCAGGGCTTACTCCTGAGTCTGCTCTCAGAAATCGTTCCTGGAAGGCCAGGGGGTCGCATACAGGATGCCTGGAATCAAACTGGGTCCCTTCCGGTTGGCTGCATGCAAGGCAAACGCCCTGCCACTGTGCTGTCTCTCCGGCCCCTATTTTTTTTTTTTTGATTTTTGGGCCACACCCAGTGACGCTCAGGGGTTACTCCTGGCTATGCACTCAGAAGTCGCTCCTGGCTTGGGGGACCATATGGGAAATCGGGGGATCGAACCGCAGTCTGTCCTAGGCACCTTACCTCCAGCGCCACCGCCCGGCCCCCGGCCCCTATTTTTTTATTCTTCAGTGAGATGACTTTTGTGATTGTTTCCTCACTAACAAACAATAAACTGCCAAATATGTATATAAGAAAAAAAGAAAAAATTATTATAGGTGTTTACTTATTTAATAACCCCAGTGGTGCTCAGGTGTAACTCCTGGCTCTGTGCTCAGAAATCACTCCTGATAGGCTCATATGGGCTGCTTTGGATGTAAAGCAAACACTTTACCAGAGTGGTATCACTCTGGCCCCAAAAGCTTTATTTATTTCCTATTTAATGTATTATAATGTAATAATTATTCCCTCAAAATCTACCGTGTTTTAAGCATTTTAGGCACTTAAAATTAAATAATTTATTGAATTTGGATTTTGATCTCAAATTGTCCAAAATTTATTTCTCTTCTTCGTTTTGTTTCATTTAGAAGTCACATTCAGTGGTACTCTAGGCTTACTCCTGGCTCTTCTCAGGGATCACTTTTGGCATTTCTCAAGAGATGATATAAGGTACCAGAAATCAAACTGGAATTGACTGCAAGGAAAGACTCCTAAATTATTTACTCTCTCTTTGCCCCTTAACAAACACATACAAAAGTTCTTTTTTTGCCTCCCTTCTTACTCATGATCATGGGAAAACTTCCAAACAAGTGAAGTATGGCAGCATGTCTAATATTTTTTTTCATTTTCTATTTTTTAAAATTTGTTATCCCAACCTTGGTATATTTTGGACAATATTTCTTGTGGGCCTTCTACATATTCTAATCTAAGTTAAAGCTCTTCAGGTCCCCAACCCAATCTTGTTTCTCTTGATATCCAAATGTGAATAAATGAAACACGAGAATCTCCACCTCTTCCAAAACTTTTATTTCTTAACTTCTTTTTATTTATTTATTTATTTTATTTTATTAGTTTTTGGGTCACAGTTGGTGACGCTCAGGGGTTACTTCTGGATATGCACTCAGAAATCGCTCCTGGCTTGGGGGACCATATAGGACGCCAGGAAATAGAACTACGGTTCTTTCTTGGTCAGCCGCCTGTAAGGAAAATGCCCTACCACTGCACCACCGCTCCGGCCCCAACTTCCCCCCTTTCTTATAAAGAGTACTTCCAACTCTGAAATATCTGCATGAAGCAAAAAAAATTAATTTTGATCTTAGAAAATACATCCACACCTTACTAAAGGGTATAAGAATTTAAAACTTATAGGATTTTGGAGTTGAAAATCATTCTTTTATTTCCTCATTTCTACAAAGTTGCATGCCATCCTTAAGTAGTGGCCATATAAATCTTCTCTGTATCATTTCAATTTTAGTATATGTGAGTTTGACATGAGAACTTCTTATTTCTGTAGTAAAATCCAGTTTTGAGAACATTGATATCTATAATTCAGTGATGGAGTCATTAGAATCTAAATAAAACCTCTTAGTATTCTTTCATTACATTTAACCAATCACTTTATTTCTCTAAGTTAAGTCAATAGCAGAGATTTTATCTTATTCCAACTAACACATGAGATATCAGTAATGTGAAATAAAAAAAAAAGACTACTTCTAAGGTTAAAGGAAATTCTTCCTCTTTGTTTAGGTCAGATCACATACTCACATTCCAAGATAAATCATTAGTCAGTACAGCTAAAACTTGAAAAAATGAGAGAGAACCAGATTGTGACCTGTCTATTTGTTTCAATTCTAATAAACAGGTTGGGGTGACTAAAAACAGTTAGTCAAAAATCATATTCTCTCTTTGGAAGCTTATGGTTGATGTACTCCTAGAAGTGGGTTCTCAACAAATGGATTATTAATTTAGAAGTTCTCAAGAACACAAAATTAGCTTAGGAGAGCTGAGAAGCCCTGGTTGTAATCACACCCGAGAGATTTAAAAGGGAAAAGAAACAGCAGAGTAGAAGGCAATGTTTTGTAAAAAGGTGTATGCTTTTTCTGCTAAATACATGTGTATATGAGAAGATAGAGGGGGAGATAATGAAAGGGAGGGAAGAGATCAATATGAATGTGACAAAGGTATATGTGAGAGTGCATGAGAGAGATAAAAGGAGAATGAGAGGGAAAGAAAGAGAGAGAGGGAATAAGCTCGCTTCTTGCTTTGAATCATCTTAATATAGAGCATGTATGGGAGGCTATGCATTGCCTGTTCTATGTAACTATATTGAGTAGTAATAAGAGAGCAGTGTCTGGAAAATAGGCACCACTATTGGCAGCTCACAATACTTTTCTTGACCCCTGGTTCTTCTTCGTGTATCTAGCTCTATCATTCAATCTTGGGGAAGTCCAAAGTATCTGGTGAGTGGAAAATGAGGAAAAAGAAGCAGAAAAAAATGACAACTCTGCCCCATAGAGAAGCTTTGTCTGAGGACATCCATTGGAACACTTTCATGTTAAAATAAATCTGGGGTTTTAATTAGTATACAGAAATAATTATATACATAATAACTCCTGAACTGAAATAATTTTAAGTAATAAAATGGCTAGGAGGCTGCTTAACAATGGAATCTAAAAGTAGATGAATAATGAGATTTACATAAGATTTAAGAGAAAGACAAAATATTAACATCTCTGGCTAAGTGTATGTATTTGAAAATCAAATGGTAGTAAAAGGAAATGTTTTTCCACTTATCCCTGTAAACTAATTTGTCTTTCAGGTTTAGATATAATAATAAATAAACCTAAAGGGAGAATTTTCTATTCTCAAGGTTAATATATTTAAAACTTTGAAAAATTAGGGGTCGGGGCCCGGGAGATAGCATGGAGGTAAGGCGTTTGCCTTTCATGCAAAAAGGTCATCGGTTTGATGCCCCATATGGTCCCCCATGCTTGTCAGGAGCAATTTCTGAGCATGGAGCCAGGAGTAACCCCTGAGCACTGCCAGGTGTGACCCCCCCCCAAAAAAAAAACAAAAAAAAAAGAAAAAAGAAAAAGAAGATTAGGAGTCAAATTTCTTTTATATAAACAACAAAAAAGAGAATCTCTTTATTTTGAAAAAATAAGAGTAAGTTTCCAGCTAAGCAGGGCAAGAACATTGAAATAGCTACTTGAGAACTGGGTAAAAAGTAATCAAACAAATATCCAAATATATGTATCACCAAACAATAACAATTTCTATTTTTTCTGCTCTTATTTGATCAGAATAAAAGACCCTCTGAAGCCTGTATGTAGCATCAATAAGGAGAAAGAGATTGTTCTGTTCAGTTCTTACCTGAAGAGTAAGAAATGGTTCCATGTACACAGAAAGAATAGAGATTTCTCCATTAGAATGAACACAGACTTGCTCAATTCAGTTTCCACTAGAAATAGTCAAAGCAGTAAAACAGGCTAAATGAAAGGTATAGAGTAAAAAGTAAATAAAATATCCCTAATTTATTGATTTTTTTCTATCTAGAAAAATCTGAAAATCTGCAAAAGTTCTCTATAGAGAATTTAACTAGTTCAAAGCATAATATGTCAGTCTTTTAATTTGAAATAATTCTATATAGAGCAGTTAACAACTACCAACCAAAAAATAAAAGCCATAACCATTTACAATAGCAAAATAAGTGGATACTGTGAATCCTAAAAGCAATATACATTGTTTTCCAAAAATGAAACACTGATGAAAATATATAAAAATAATAAGAACTAATATGTGAATAGATTGTCAATGTTTAAGGATTGAAAGATTCAACAATAATCTTCCTAACTTGATTCAGAAAGTTAGATCATTGTTAATCAAATTTCTGTAAGGTATTTCTTAGGTATATATAAATTAATGTTAAAATTTATATTATAGGAAAAGGAACTAAATAGTTAAAATAATTTTGAGATCGGAGAAAAAGTTTTCTTTTCACACAACTTAAAATTTTCTATAAGTCTACAGAAATCAAGACAATGACTTAAAATTATTCATGAATATAAAAAACATCAACTCAAAAGGATATTTTTACCCTATGTTCATAGCAACATTCTTCACACTAGCCAAATTATGGAACTGATCTAAATGTCTACCAATAGAGGACTGGATAAATAACCCAATTTTTATTTAATGTGTATTGAAAATCACAAAGATAAATGTAGGCCTTTTAAGACAAAGTGACTAGAATCAGGTGATTATGGTAAATAAAATAAGAACATTAAAGTTAATTTATGGTGTTTTCACTCATGTATAAAATATGAATTAACATCGCAAACAAACAGCTAAAAGCAACAAAAGTAACTTAATAAAATTCAATTAAAATTAAGTTAAAAATGAGTCTATACTAAACAGTGATATTTTAGAAAAGTTAAAATTATATTCAAAAAGCATATATATTTTTGTATATACTTTAATATTTAAAAATGCATTAAAAATTGCCAAATTTTGGAAAGAAATCAAAGTACTCTAATGAATAACTACCCTGTGGCATATACATAACTACTATTCAACAATAAAAGGGAATCAACTATTGATATATTCAAGTTTGTCCATTTCCACAGCATTACAACAAATTAAAGGAGATGACATGAGAAGTTCCTTATTACAATATCTCATTCATGGGACCTATTTTAAAAAATCCCAGGAGCTAGGGTTACAGTTAAAATCTAACTATAGGAATTGATAAAAAAATATTGTTTGGGACAGAAGTTAGGGGGTAACAATGGAATTGCTCTGCATTGTCATTATACAGCTCGTGGTTAAATTATGCATATATGAAATTCACAGAAATACACAGCCCAAAACTAAGATTTTACTCTGCCAAGAAATAAATTAAAATAAAGCAGTTGGGAATAATTGGGAAATTTCTTGTGTAACAAGAAATTTACTTTCTGGTCTGGGACAATAGTATGCCAATAACTTCTAGCCAGGCTGGATTGTCCCACCAGACATGCATTAAATTGTCTAGCCAAGATGTGTTTCTTAATCATACAGGCACACTACTGAAGGTATTCTCCAAGAATTACAAAAGAACTTCCAAAATGCTTGCCAGATGAGAACTGCCAAACAAACAAAAAATACTGCTTCTCAGTAGAATCAGGTTTTGTTATTCTTGACAAGCTTAATTGCCAAACCAAATTCTGCCCAGTACAGATAACATTTGCATGGTATAGGGGTTATTTCCCCTTCTACCCAGTTAATAGAGTACTGCTTATATATTGGTTGAATTATGTAAAACTGAAAATTATTTCTATTGTTTCTGAATATTATTTGTATTGATTAATTAGGCCTTCAGTTTTACTTGCTCAAATCTGACTTAAGTTCAAACTACTTTTGCAATGCAAAACCAGGTGTCTTTTGACATTTAATATCCAATAAGGGGTGAGAAATGGGTGTGAAGAATGTCTAGGAAACTTCTTTTGGGGACATACACATGGATTTGGAAAATCATGTCTTTTTTTTTTTTTACTAAGGTTATAAAGCCTCAATGAAATATATAGGGAGGTTCCTTTATTCTTAGTGTTTAAACTATTTGATGTCCTGTAAATGGGGCAAAAGAATATATTGTGCAACTGTGAGTTCATTACAGATAAGTTCATGACCAGTGTGTCCACATACAGTAACAGCCATTCCAGTGGCTCTACTGGGCTACTTCTAATGGTCTCTCCAACACATAGGACAGCCAAGTGTGCATGACCCCTAGCAGACTCTATAGCTAAGGTTGTCTAAGCATCTCAAATGGAGGCTTGACATCACCTTGAATGAGTGAGCATCCCAGTAACTTCTGGTGAACACCACAAACAACTATGTGAACCAAATACTCAACCAAATGTCAGTGACAACTCTTCTACCCCAGTCATTGTAAATAGAACAGCAACAAGAACAAAGGGAGAGAAAAAAAACATTATCAAGTCTAGGAAAAGTGTTCATTTTTTAAACACATTTTGAAACTGAAATGTTTATCAATAAAGTACAGTGTTTTGAAATAAAGACCCCAACCATTTAGCGAGTGGTTAAGAAAATCAAACTTTTGAAGTGGTTTGGCTTTAAAAAAATTGGTGGCAGGAAAGTTACACTGGTGCAGGGTGGTGTACATTAGATGACTAAAACTCAACTACAAACATTTTTGTAATCATGGTGCTTTAATAAAGAAATTATTTTTTAAAAATAAAGAAAGAAAAAAGTCAGAAAATTTATCAAAGAGTGAAAGGCCTCATGCAACTTCTTTGTCACTATCAATGAAGTGAGATCTCATTTCAATTATTTGTAATTCTGTTTTGATCCTCAAGCACAATTAAGGAATTCCAGCTTTGAATATCTTTTTCTGTGTTTTGTTGCAGCTACAGCAAAGATTATATATCAAGAGCAGTAATTCAGGGGGTAGCACAGCATCATACATGGACCTACAAGCTGCCCAGGAGTATTTCCTGAGTGCAGAGCCAGAAGTAATACCCAGCTTGTCCACATGTGATCCCAAAACTAAACAAAAAAATTGTTATGCCATTTTAATCATTGAATAGTCAGAATATAAAGAAACCCTTGTTATTTTATAATTAATGTGTTTCAGGGTAGTAATGGCTAATAACCTGACATCTATTTTGAACAGGTATTTCAATACTAAATCATGATTTATATGTCCCTATAATAGTAAATACATTTTGAAGAGTTCCTGGTTAGTATAAAAGAAAAGAATCAATGAATATTTGTATGTATATGTATATTGAGTTTATATATATGGAACTTTTCTTCATAGGGATATAAGAAATGGGCCAAGTAAGGAATTGCTTATCTTATTGGCAGAAAGATCTAAAACTTGGGGGCCTGAGAGATAGCATGGAGGTAAGGTGTTTGCCTTGCATGCAGGTCAGTGGTTCGAATCCCGGCATCCCAGATGGTCCCCTGAGCCTGCCAGGAACGATTTCTGAGCATACAGCCAGGACAGGAGTAACCCCTGAGCACTGCCAGGTGTGACCTGAAAACCAAAAAAAAAAATCTAAAACTTGTGTGACCAGTTACACCTTTTATTAAAAAGTGGAAGCAACCTACCCCAATTTTTGCTACTCTCTCCTAACCTTGGCTTATTTATTCATTGCTAACACTCATACACAATGCAAGAGCCCTCTGCCCCTTTAAGCACATCCTCTCCTCTTCTGCCCTGATCTGTTCATCATTTTATAACAACATAATTTCAATATAGGGTGGAAAAAGACAATGGGATTGTAATATATTTAACAAAACTATTCAATAAATCTACTTACAGTAATCTAAAATTCACATAATTAATAAAAGGTTTCCACAATAGATTTCCTTTCTCTCCCTTCCTTATGCTCTATAAATCATAAATTTGAATCAGTGATAAAAGACTGGACTTTCAGGAGATTTATTTGTCTCCGCAAATCTTAAGTCATACACTTTCTTTTTATGAATGAAGCACTTGTAATAATGGTCCCTATTTCTTGTGAACCAAATTGAACAAACATTTAGGTGAAGAGCCTGAGATTTAATATTCATGAAGGTCCCTCCATTAAGAAATAATCGTATTTTCAGGCAGAGAGGTCTTATAACTGGTTATTGGGCTCTAATCATGAGGATTCCATGACATCACTACGATCTGTCTCACCAGGTCTGAACCCCTGAAAGCTCAGGACTGTCCAGTTCAGACTAGAGTCCACATATCAGTCCATTTGTTTGCCTTTTTCCCCTATCCTATTTTATTTTTTAAAAACATCTCAGTTATATCAAAAATGGGTGTACCCTACTATTGTGATGCAGACTGAGAGATGAAGGGGAGAGGTTTCTTGGTTTCTCTTTATTTCTTTCTCTTTCCTCTTCTACTTTGGCCTTGGCTAATTTGTTCACTTTTCCTCAGCTGCAACCGAAAAAAAAATTTAAAGGTTTCTCTTCCAAGATAGTCCACTAGACAGCTTTTAATTATGTGAGAACTGGATAATAAAAGTGAGATATGCCCATTAAGAGACCCAACTGAAAGATTAGGTATGGGGGTGGGGAGAAAAGACGGTTAATAAGAACTTCCAAAATTTTGTCCCAACTGGTTTGTTTAGACAGAAATTAAGGAAAATTGGACTTACATTTGCAGAATGGTAATAATACATCAAATACTATGCCAAGATTTTTTACATGAATATATTTTCATTTTGCCAATAAGAAAACTGAGTCTCAAAAAATGTTTCCCAAAGCCTGAACAAGGCTCCTAAGTTTCATGAGGCTGACTCATTCCTTTCAACAAGCTGCCTCTAACATAAATGTAAATTTCACACATTCAGGTATTAACACAAAAATATGTTGATTCAAGGATTAAGATCACCATCTTCTTTAGAAAAAAATTATATTTTTCTGAAGCTGGTTTTGAGGTATCTGCTTTTTCTGTCACAATGCCACGTGTTGACATGAGATGAGTTTGGGAAAGCCAGACCTATATTTAAACCTCGTTTTGTTGTCTACACGGAGTTACCAGTGATGTGTGTGCTTTTATAATCATCCTCCTCTAGTTGATTGGAGAGAGAAGTTCTCAAATTGGCAGAGATGATTGTATTATTTTATAGACACATGTTTGATAAAGCTGTAGCGAATGGACTGAGTCCAGAGGTAACACCACCAACATTGGCTCACCACTCCACTTTTGAATTAAGCTACAAGCACACTTTTGGGTCTTTGAGAATAAATTGCTGAATAGATTTTTTTCAGAAACATATTTTATCTATAAAATCAACACAAGTACTTTCAGATGCTAGATAAGGCACAGGAACCTTCAAATGACGTTGATCTGAAAGAGAGATGTACGGTTTCCATTGATTGCTCAAAGAGCTGGATTTTGGCTCCATTTCTTCAACATCTACTGTCCTGTCATCAGCCTAGAGATTGTGACTGTGGCCCTCTTGCAAGAAACAAAATGCATTTTTGTCTTTTTTATGTTGTTTGTGAGCTTGAACTCCCATGTGAATTTGGTGGTAGCCCTCAATTCTTCCCAAATCTCCTTATATACAAATGTTCTGCTTCACAATCCCTGGGGCACTTTTGTACATCTGGGAACACTCCAAATAGTGACTCAGACTGTGTCAAAAGCCAAAACCAGGGCATTGAGCATTTCTGGCCTAGCTGCAAATAGCAGAAACACCCAACAGCAAGGTTACCCCCTGGAATTTATTCTTTCCCCCAGTTAAATAAAAAGGAAGCATAAGGTTTTAAATTGGGACTTGTGAGCAAGGAAAAATGTGAGATAGACCAAGTCTCCTCTCAGTTCTGCAACTCCTGCCAAAGAAGAGTTGCAATCTCGCTAATCTCCTCTCTCCCAGTTAGAAAGAGGACTTTAAAAGAAGTCAGATACAATAGGAAGAACATTGTTAAAAGGACTGGGCTCTGCTCTTTATTCAAAGGCCATGTGAGACCCATTGGAACTCAATGATGGTCACAGTTGCCTTATCTAACAACAGCACAATCTGAGCCTTTTGAGTTTCTTCTAGTTCAGGAATTGTATGGGTTCCTATTTTCTAATGTATAATTGAAAGAAGAATAAGAGTGGCAGAGCTAGAGTAGTAGCACAGTATTAAGTTACCTTGCATGTGGCCAACCCAAGTTTGATCCCAAGCCTCTCATATGATCCGGACAGTCCATGAGGTGTGTAACCCTTGCGCTCAGGGCCAGGAGGTAGTCCAAAAATCACCAGGTGTGGCCCCCAAATAAAACAAAACAATCGCGTATTGTGACTTTTTTTGACCATAAAGTGTGATGTGACTTATATTTCGCCACCACTTTCATACCTCTCTCATCTCTGATGACTTATATACATTTCAAAAAGCAGCTACTAGCTGTGTCTGTCACCCATGCAGGGGTCTCAAACTCACGGCCCACGGGCCGTTTCCAGTCCTCTGTACAACATTTTTATGGCCTGCCCTAGAGGAATCTTTTTTTGTTTTGTTTTGTTTTAGTTGTTTGGGTCACACACACCCCCAATGTTCAAGGCTAACTACTGACTTTGCTCTCAAGGATCACCCAGACTTTGCCTCCTGCGTCCCCCAGGTTAATTGAGTTTGAGACCCCTGCTAGACAATGCCTGTCAATCCTTTCCTACAGTCCATTATGTCAGGTGTAATGTCTGACAAGTCAGAGTTGCTCAGCAGTCTTGGCAAGCCAATACTTGTAACTGAAAACTACAGTACCAAATAGAGTGTCAGCAGAAAAGTTACTCTAAGGTAAGCTATATCCTGTATCATATTTCTAATCTATTTCCAGTGTCAATTTTGTAACCGTATTGAGGATAGTCTTTATTTTTTATTACATAGAATGTAAATGTTATGTTCACCTGGGTTGTTTGTTGTATTTTTAATTTTGACATATTGTGTGTATATCTGGAATGAGGAAGGAAGGAAGGAAGGAAGGAAGGAAGGAAGGGAAAAGGGAAAAGAAAAAATGATAGGAAGAAAGGAATGAAAAAAGAAAAATGAAGAAAGGAAGGAAAGAAAAAATGATGGAAGGAAAGAAAGAAAGAAAGAGAAAGAAAGAAAGAAAGAAAGAAAGAGAGAAAGAAAGAAAGAAAGAAAGAAAGAAAGAAAGAAAGAAAGAAAGAAAGAAAGAAAGAAAGAAAGAAAGAAAGAAAGAAAAGAGAGAGAAAGAAAGGAAGGAAGGAAGGAAGAATGAAAGGAAGGAAAGGGAGCCGGAGAGATAGCATGGAGGTAAGGCATTTGCCTTACATGCAGGACCGTGGTTTGAATCCCGGCATCCCATATGGTCCCAGAAGCGATTTCTGAGCGTAGATCCAGGAGTAACCCCTGAGCAAAGTCGGGTGTGACCCAAACCCCCCACAAAAAAAGGAAGGAAGGAAGGAAGGAAGGAAGGAAGGAAGGAAGGAAGGAAGGAAGGAAGGAAGGAAAAAAAGAAAGAAAGAAAGAAGAAAGAAAGAAAGAAAGAAAGAAAGAAAGAAAGAAAGAAAGAAAGAAAGAAAGAAAGAAAGAAAGAAAGAAAGAAAGAAAGAAAGAAAGAAAGAAAGAAAGGAAGGAAGAAAGGAAGGAAGGAA